>JAODPA010067717.1:0-10473 GCA_025585075.1 Nepenthes mirabilis | reverse complement strand
TATTAATGCATACATGAATTTAATTTCAAACATATTCGAATTTACTTGATTGTGTAGATTCGACTCCGTTTATCGAATCTGGACCCTACACACCATTATAATAAATAAAGGGTCAGATGTCGGCAGGATATTATCCCACCGAAAATATTCCGACGCTCAAGTCAGTAACAAATCTTTGAACTTTAAGAAGGTGAATTGATAAATAAAGAGAGAGAGAGAGCGAGATTAAGATTAGTGGGAGTGTTGACCTGTAAATGTAAGAGACGTTCCCGTGACTCGTTGAGAGTATGGTTTCTCGACTCGATGTTCGCAAAGAACGGGTGAAAAGTTACGTCTTAAAAGCGTAGAAGCTTAGAAGGATGGATCTCGGGGAGTGGGCGAAGTCTCAGGAATCTGACGGCTTGAAGTGGGATTGGCAAAGTAAGCAATTGTTTGCTTAGGAATGAGCGTAAGTATGTTCAAGAATTTTTGTAATAGCACTGCGTTGTATTTTGCGTATGTGTTCGTGTCTCAGATCGTGTTTTCCCAGAGTGGAGACTCTGTGGGGTTGTATAGACCGTGGGGAGTGCGACCTTTCTTGACCAAAAAGGCATGATTCCTGCCTAGTATTGGGCGGCCTTCCTTGAGCAGGAAAGCTTGACTGGCGTAATCTAATGAGATCGTTTTCTTTCTGAACGGGTAACGGATCTCCAAATTATTTGCCTTCATTCTATGCTTTTGTTACTGTTAGGCTCCATCGTGGGTAGGGAGAGAGAATCGGGCACCTTCCTCATGGAAAGGACGCTGAATCAGTTGATGCCTTCTATAGAGGAGATTGGCTTCAAGGAAGGCATGAAATTAGGAAAATGACTGTTGCTTGTCGTGTACAAAAATATCTGCAAATTGGGTCTGACTCGTATTAATTTTATGTCTTTTCGTGGCCTGCTATTAAGTACTTCCGGTTAACAGGAATGTTGACCGTCTTGAGGGAGCGCGTTGACCGCCTGGTTGGCACTCCGTGCGGTCAATACTAGCGTTGACCGTCTAACACGCATCTGAGCTTTTCTGGACTTTGGGCCATTTTTCTTATTGGGTCTGCAAGTAATGGGCCTACCCATCACTAGCCCCCAGGTCGGTGGTTAAGATTCTGGCCTCCGGTATGTTCATAATGGGATGCGCTTGTTTTTTGATGACAGAGTCGTTACCCATCTGAAGAGGAGCCTTGAGTGCTTCCAAAACATTGACCGAATTTGTTGACCATTTTTGAAAGTTTCCGAGCAACTTGGAGAAGGAAGCGTTGGTCACTAGCCGTCCTATCAGAAAAGTGTGCCATGTGTCTTTATGCGGTATGCTTAGGATCCCGGCATTTAATAAACTGGAGGATCTGATTCCACAGCCCCCTTTTGGGGAAACGACACGCGGTGGTAATGATGGTGTACGCTTTCGAGGCGGTTTTCATATTCATATGGGTTTTTAAAATGCCTGCTCGTTTTACTTTGAATTTTCTGCACCTTCCTTTGTTTCTTCGTCTTCCTTATTCCGCCGAGAAGAAGAAAAACCCTAATTCTGACCATGGCCTCCGTCGCCGATATCGTCTCCATTTTGAGAGAAAACGTCGTGAAAGTATTGTACGTGGAATATAACATTCCATAGGAGATTGCCTTCCGCGTTCCAGGGAAGGACGACAAAGCTTTCCTGCTGACCACGGGCTTTGTGACCGTATATGAAGCCCATTTGAGGAGGGGGCTCCGCCTTCCAATAGCTGACGAGTTGATGTCGATTTTTTGGGCGCTTCAGGTCCCCATCGCTCAATTTCATGCCAACACAATCAGGTATTTGTACTCCATTTGTATTTTCCTTCATCAACACTCGAAGCTGTTGACAATGCTAATGGTTAGGGCAATCTTCAAACTTAATCAGGGAGCAGAGTGGATTTCTTTATCCCCCCCGAGTTGACAATGACAATGACAATGCCGTGGATTTTTTTTGTTAGCGTGGGTGAGTTCTGGCCCTTGCCCAAGGAGTGGGGCCAGGTGCCTGAGATGTACATCGGGGTGCCTTCGGAAGTAGAGATGGCATCTCTGGAGTGGCTGGTTAAACTCATAGAGGATAACCTGGGAGATTTCTAGAGAGACCATTTGGTCTCTCATGTTGAGGCAAAGAAGGCCAAGTGGGGGCCTCCGTCTCCTGTCCAAAAGCTGAAAATCCCACCGCCGGAGGTTCTGCAGAGAAAGAAGAGGAAGAAGGGTTTTATCATTGGTCCCTGCCCGTTTGGTACAAGTCCTCCTAGTCCAAGGCAAAAGATGGTGGTCTCAGTGGCGCCTTCTTCTTTATCCTCAGGGCTTGACTATCTCTCTGCCAGACGTTTTGCGAGTGTAGGCGCCGCCTCCTGGATACAAGTGGAGCTGGCTCTTGAGGATTATGAAGCCAAGTTGAGCAGCAGCGTTGTTCTTACACAGCCTGTGCTGTCGGGGTTGACCCAGGACCCATCCATCGAGGTGCCTGGGCCGCAGGAGCCGTCCGTTGGATCGCCTACTGTGGTAATTCTGATTGAGTAGCAGGAGCCGATTTTGGAGCCCCCCATTCTTCCCAGGGAATCAGCTAGGACGGAGGATTCTCCAGAGGATCCAATGGCGGAGTTCGTGGTTGAGATCGTCGCCATCCCTATCGACGTGGGCCCCTTCCTTGTTCACTGCCTTTGGCATCGGAACTAAGTGCCAAGCTAGACAGGCCAGCACGAAGAATTTGGAAGGTATAAATTCTGTTGCCCGCCTTGTCTTTTGATTTGCCTTTTCTAACCCCTCTTTTTTTTGTGTGCAGGCTCATAAAGTCTCGAGCGCAGTCATCAAGGCGCTTAGGTAGAGAGACGTGATGATCTCCGATAGGGATAGGGAGATCACCTGGCTCGATGCTAAGCTAGAGGCTCTGGGGGTGGAGCATCGAGAGGACACGGCTGCTATGGAGTCTGTCCTAACGGGCATGGAGGCAGAGAACTTAAGCCTGAAAGCAGAGGTCACTCATTTGAAGGAGGAGAACGAGCATGTTAAAGGGCGCCTTGATTAGCTTGCAGGGCAAATAGCTACTCTAGAGAATGACCTGATCCTCTGTATTCGTCCCCTCGAGGTTGCGGACATGATGCTAGCACGGTTGTGGGAAGGGATTAACATTAGCCGATATATTGTGCGACTGGTTGATCCTAACTTCCGTGTGGATCTTATCAATAAGTCAAATCGATCAGCGCAGCGTCGTGACAGCCTTGTGTGAGAGACTCGAGACAGACAGGGGCCACCGCCGCCTCCATAACTCTTTGTGATTGTAGTTTTTTTTTTTTTTAAATTATGTACCTTACCATTTAGAAATAATACAAATAGTTTTGTGCATGTCACACGTTCTTACTTTTTGCAGCTGCTTTTTGCATTTTGCCACTTTGCTGTTCTTGGCGGCCAACTGGGCAGGATTCCTGCGAGTTGGCCGCCCGCCTTGTTTTTGGGGCATTCATGGCGTTTTCTAGGCCATCACATGTGTTAAGCCGGCTTAGTATTCACCTGTGAGTAAAGCTTGGCGGCGCTGCTTAGGTGCAGACTTGAGCGGCCTGCTTTGGTGGAGCGTTTTGCTCCGGTCGACCATCATTAACTGATCACGCTATCTCCTTGTAAATGAGGTTGTCGCGTATGCTGTGTTAGCCCTCAAAGATTTTTTTTGATCGTTAATGGGCTACTTGGATGACCAAGGTTTAGATACGACCACTCATAAGCCGCCTGGATGACCAAGATTTAGATACGACTACTCATGGGCCGTTTGGATGACTAGAGTTTATATACGACTGCTCATGAGTCACCTGGATGATCAGGGTTTAAATATGACCGCTTATGGGTCACTTGGATGACCAGGATTTATATAGCACCGCTCATGGGCCGCCTGGATGACCAGGGTTAAGTAACAAGAGGGTGAAGACCCTCCCGACTTAGGGGCAGCCTAGGTCATTTCGAACCTGCAATGAAAACCACATATATATGCATACCACAGAAATGCAACATGTTAAGGAAATACTTATTTTACTAATTGAATAGTGCACACAAATGATCACATACATTTATACAGAATACATACCTAGGTTCCTATTGGAAGTAACGTTTGAGGTGGATTGCGTTCCACGTCCGCGGGACTGTCATGGTTCCGGAGTTTGTATGTCCCGTTTCGTAGGATGGTGGAGACTAGAAAAGGTCCTTTCCAATTCAATGAGAGCTTGTACTGACTGGCCACCTTTCCCGTGGCCTCGATGCTCCGTAAAACCAAGTCTCCGACATCGAACTGCCTCGCTTTCACCTTCTTGTTGTAGTAGCGGTTGATTAGATGTTGGTAGGCTGCGATTCGTATTCTAGCGGCATCGCGGCCTTCTTCTAGCAAGTTTAGGCATTCCCGGATCTTCTGGGAGTTACCCTGTGGGTCAAAAAATTTTACCATAAAGACTTGGAAGTCCGATTTTAACCGGGATCACCGCTTCAGTCCCGTAGCAGAGGCTGAAGGGCGTCTCACGCGTTGGCTCCTTTGGAGTTGTCCGGTAAGACCAAAAGACTGAGGCAAGCTTATCTACCTAGGAGCCCCCTATATCCTCCAACTGGGTCTTAAGTCCGTGGAATAGTATTCGGTTTGTGGCTTCCACCTATCTATTCGCTTGGGGGTATACCAACGAAGTGTGGACGAGTCAAATTCCAAGGCTGATGTAATACTTTGTGTAGCGTTTTTTTGAGAATTGGGTCCCGTTGTCAGTCACAATGACTTCTGGAACGCCAAACCTACTGATTATATTCTGGCGAACAAACTCAAGTGCATTGTGTTCTGTGATTTTGGCCAGCGGGATGGCCTCGACCAACTTCGTGAAGTAGTCGATGCCTGCTATGATGAACTTTCTTTGCCCGATTGCAATAAAAAATTGGCCAAGTATGTCAAGCGCCCATTGCACGAAGGGCCACGGCGCCTGAAGGGATTTTAGCTCCGCAGATGGCTGGTGGTGAAGGTTGTCGTGAAGCTGGCAGCTTTCACACCTCTTTACAAACTCGAGTGCATCCCTTTTCATCGAGGGCCAATAGTAGCCCTACCGTATGATTTTGAATGTTAGGTTTTTGCCACCGATGTGCGATCCATAAATCCGAAGGTGTACTTCGCTCAAGATGTAGTCCGCCTCTTCTAGGATTAGGCAACGGAGGTACAGATTCAAGTAGCCGTGGCGATACATCGCCTGGCCTCTTCTGTGTCTCCTGGCAACGTTTCGTCCGCTAGAGACCTTAGGTAAGGTGTCGTCCAATTTTTCGTCCCGGAGATCTGTATTGCCTCCTGTCCCTCTATACTGGGAGTGTTCAGGACCTCCCTCATGTTCCTCGAGTACTGTTCTGAATTTTCGACCGTCGTTACTCTTGCCAACTGATCGTCTTTCCAATTTTCAGTTCTGGGAACATGGATCAAGCTTAGATTGTCGAAGTTGCGGGTGGCTTCCCTTGCCCTGGTCAAATATTTGACCATGTGTGGATTGTTTGTCTTGAAGTTTCCATTAACCTAGTTGACGATTAGCTCAGAGTTGCTGTAAACAGCCAATCGCTTGGTTGAGCACTCTTTCACTAATCTTAACCCTAATAGCAAGGTTTCGTATTCGGCAACATTATTAGTGGTTGAGAAATTGAGTCTAAGGGAGTATTTCACCTCAAACCCGTCAGGGGTCGTGAGGACCACTCCTGCACCACTTCCCGTGTCTATGGATAATCCGTCTACGTGGAGTACCCATTTTGAAGCCTCCATGCGCTGTTCCGCGTTCTTTTCGTGCAAAAAATATGAGAGCTAAGGTCAACTTTTCTGTGCGCGGGAAGCGCGTCTCTGGGCCGATTAGTGTTTTGCTCACATAGTAAATAGGCCATTGGGTATCGGAATCCTAGTGTACGAGGACGGAGTTGAGGGACACCTCTGGCACTGCCACGTAGAGGTACAGCTCTTCTTCGACCTTGGGCGATGTTAGTAACAGCGGGCTAGACTGGTATTACTTTAACTCATTGAAGGCCACCTGGTAATTTGTCGTCTATTGGAACCCGTTTGATTTTGTTCCCCTTGGTGCCTTAAAGAATGGCTGATACTTGTCACCAGACTTCGCGAGGAAGCGGGACAAGGCTGCCAATCGTCCAGTTAGTCGCTAGACATCCTTGACGCTTCGTGGGGGAGTCATGTCCGTAAGGGCCTTGATTTTCTCTGGGTTTGCCTCGATCCCTCATTGGGAGACGATGAAACCTAGAAATTTTTCTGAGGCTATCCCAAAGACGCACTTAGTCGGATTCAGTTTCATTTGATGCTCACGGAGTACCTCAAATGACTCTGCCAGATTGCGGATATGGTCGCCTGTAATTTTGCTCTTGACGAGTATGTCGTCAATATAGACTTCCATATTGCGGTCGATCTGTTTTTCAAATATTTTGTTTACCAGCCGCTGGGAGGTGGCTCCTGCATTCTTCAGTCCAAAGGATATCACCTTATAACAGTAAGTCTCCTCGTCTGTCATGAACGAGGTATGCTCTTCGTCTTTCGAATTTATCCAAATCTGGTTATATCCCGAATAGGCATCCATGAAGCTCAACAGCTCATATCTGGACGTCGAGTCTACCAGCAGGTTAATCATGGGTAAAGGAAAGCTGTCTTTTGGGCAAGCTTTGTTAACGTCAGTGAAATCGATGCACATTCTCCACTTTTTGCTGCTTTTCTTTACCAGGACTACGTTGGAGAGCCAATCAGGGTATTGGACCTCTCTAATGAATCCAATATCTAATAATTTCTTTAGTTCCTCCCGGATGGCGATCAGCTTTTCTACTGAGTAGTTTTTTCGCTTTTACCTGACGGGTTTTCAGTCCGGGTCGAAGCCCAACTTGTGAATAATTACTAGGTCCAAAATCCCAGGCATGTCAGCGGAATCCATGCGAAGATGTCAGCGTTCCGTCGCAGGAATGTGATCGGTTCTTCACGCAGGGCACCGGTGAGTGAGCCGTCGATCCGTATGCACTTTTTTGGATCTTCCAGATTCAGTTGGACTAGGTTGGTTGCCTCACCGGACCTCACCTGCTACAGGGTTGTTTTGTTTTGATGGTCAAGTTCTCCTACCGCTCTGGTGCTCTCATTAGGATCGATTTGGGACATGTAATATGTTCGTCCAGTGACTTGGTCACCCAGTACTTCGCTCACACCGTATGGGGTTGAAAATTTTATTTTGAGGTGTGATATTGAAGTGACGGCATCGAACACGGTTAGGCACGGCCGGCCTAGTATTACATTGTATACAGTGGGCAAGTTAACTACCAAGAAGGTAAGTATACGACTTACCATTTTCGGGTATGTTCCTAGGGTGACTTCCAATCGGATCATCCCTTGAACGGGCATCGGTTCATTGTCAAGGACATACAATGGGCCCTCTGCAGATTTTAATTGACTCTTTTTTAAACCAAGTTTAAAAAATACATCGAGATAAAGCAAATTGCGAGAACTTTCATTGTCAATAAATACTCGTTTCATTTAGTAGTTAATGTTACTGCCGAAAATGAGTGTAGATACAACAAAGGGGTCAGCATGGGGGGAAACTACATGTGCCAAGTCATTGTCACTAAAACTAATGACGGTGTCAGTAGTGCGTTGCTTCTTCCTTCCTACATGTTGGTCCTTGTTGTCCGCCGGGTTCTTGATCGGTCGGGTGGTGATCATGTTGACTACTCCTACCGCAACCCGATTTCGTGGTGGAGAAGACCCCGATCCTTCTCCACCTATAGTGCTAGAGCTTTGACCAGGGCCTTTAACGAACCTGGTGAGGTGGCCCCTTCTGATCAGTTTCTCAATCTCCCGTTGAAGGGTCTTGCACTCCTCTGTTGAGTGCCCGGGAGATCGATAAAAATCGCAGTACTTGGCTGAATTTCCTCCCTCCGCCTTCTTAAGTAGTTTTGGCCACTTAAGGAACTTCTCCCCACGAATTTGGATGAGAACGTTTGAGCGCGTGTCAGTCAATGGCGTTAGGCTGATGGGCCAATAGTCTTTGCACTCTAGCGGCCTAATCCTGTGGTGCTTTCGGTGAGAGTGATCACCATCGTTGTGTTTCCTCTTTCCTTCAGGCGGGAAAGGGCGAGGCTATTCGGGCCGGTCGGGACATTTTACCTCGTTGGCCTTTTCTGCTGTCGCGTAGGCCCTGGTGATAGACTCCACTTTCGAAAAAGTCTGCGGGTTCTTATGCGCCAAGTGCCTGAAGAATTCTCCATGTGCCAGCGAGGAGATGAAACCGTCTAGTTTCATTTTCTCCGTGAGTCGGGGGATCCATCTAGCTTCTGCCACGAAGCGATCCAAGAACCTCTGCGGGTTCTTTCCATGCTTCTGCTTAATGTGCGATAGATCCCATGACTACTTTTCCTCCTTGCGGTTGGAGGCATATTGGGACAAGAAGAGATCTGTAAGTTTTTGAAAATTTCGGATTGAGTCCGAGGGGAGATGATAGAACCAGATGCACGTGTCCCCCTTTAAGGTGAGTGGGAAGCAGCGGCACATAGATGCGTCCTCCAGCCCTTGTAGACCTAAATGGGTGCGAAAGTGAGCGAGATGATCGACGAGATCTGCACTCCTATCGTAAGAGTCAAGGGCTGGCATTTTAAACTTTGCCGGCATGGGATGGTTTAAGATCTCCGATGTGAATGGAGATCTGTCGATATTGGCTGCGCACTCATCGTCTTTGAAGACGTGGTTCCATATTTTCTCTAGCCTCGGATCTACTTGAACGACATTAGCAGATCTTTTGGAGTTGAGATATGCTCTCAACTCCATTCTCTCCCTGGCTTGTCTAGCAGCCGGGTGGCTGCTATCTCCGGCAGATCTAGCAGCTCGGGAGGCTCCTCCTGAGCCTGGGGTCGAGATTCTACTCGGGAGTATCGGGGATTCATTCGTTCTAGACTTTCCTCCAGGGTAGAGCTGGTTCCCCGCTCCTCGCGCCTTAAATGGCTTTGGCCATGTGAGGACTTTGGCGCGGGAGCACTGGTTAGCCTTCCGGTCAGTCGGGCCAGAACTTTCTTTCTCTGGCCTCCTCATCTGGACGCCGGTGCTAGGGCCACCGCCGGTGCAACTCCTAACTATGCTTGCTCCTGGCGGGAGCAGAGTATATGGAGCATTCTATTCGTGTTGTACATATGCTCCGCCGAGTTTTGGAAGAAAGATGCCGGGATTCCACCGGCTATCCCGTTGACCACGACGCCAATGGCGTGGTCATAGTTTGGTGAGACCACGTCTCGGGTTGGCTCGCTTGCTTGCGCCCTCATGTTCACCATTTTGTTTGACAATGTTGATTGGAAAGAGCTTCTGGAAAACGTAGTAGGCTTCTTGTAAGTGCTTCCCACAGACGGCGCCAATGATGTGTACCTGCATTCGATTTCGAATAGATTCGGATTCGCTTGATCGTTTGGATCCGACTCCGTTCACCGAATCTGGACCCTGCACACCACTATAATAAATAAAAGGTCAAGTGTCGGCGGAATATTGTCCTATCAAAAATACTCCGACACTTAAGTCAGCAACAAGCTTTCGAACTTCAAGAAGGTGAACTGATAAGTAAAAAGAGAGAGAGATTGAGATTAAGATTGGTGGGAGTGTTGACCTGGAAATGTAAGAGACGTTCCCGTGACTCGTCAAAAGTATGGTTTTTCAGCTCGATATTCACAAGGAACGAGTGGAAAGTTACGTCCTAAAAGCGTGAAAGCTTGGAAGGACAGATCTCGGGGAGCAGGCAAAATCTCTAGAATCTGGAGGCTTGAAGTGGGATTGGCAAAGTAAGCGATTGTTCGCTTAGGAACGAGCATAAGTATGTTCAAAGATTTTTGTAATAGCACTACGTTGTATTTTGCGTCTGTGTTCGTATCTCAGATCGTGTCCCCCAGAGTGGAGACTCTGTGGGGTTGTATAGACCATGGGGAGTGCGACCTTCTTTTGCCAAGAAGGCGTGATCCCTGCCTAGTATTGGGCGGCCTTCCTTGAGCAGGAAAGCTTGACTGGCGTAATCCGATGGATTGTTTCCTTTCTAAACGGGTAACGGATCTCTATATTATTTGCTTTCCTTCTGTACTTTTATTACCGTTAGACTCCACCTTAGGTAGGGGGAGAGAATCGGGCGCCTTCCTCATAGGAAGAGCACTGAATCAGTTGATACCTTCTTTAGAGGAGATTGGCTTCAAGGAAGACGTGAAATCAGGAGAATGATCGTTGATTGTCGTGTACGAAAATATCTGCCAAACTGGGCCTGGCCCGTATTAGGTTTTATGTCTTTTTGCGACCTATTGCTACAATACTTTAGGTCAACAGGAATGTTGATCGTCTTGAGGGAGCGTGTTGGCCGTTTGGTTAGCGCTCCGTGCGGTCAATGATAGCGATGACCATCTAACACGTATTTGGATTTTTCTGAACTTTGGACCGTTTTTCTTATTGGGCCATCAGTTATAGGCC
>JAODPA010067716.1:0-10473 GCA_025585075.1 Nepenthes mirabilis | reverse complement strand
TTCAGCAATAGGCGAACCTTGCCACGTCAGCATACCACATGTAGAGAGAAAAGGAGCAAAGGAGCATAAGCCACTCTGTCCACGTTTTGGTGAAGCAATGGAACTCCAGAAATGATCGCAAAGTGGTCACTCGGGCTAAGAAGATCCACTCCGTCCAAGAGGAGCATCACGCACTCCGGCCAACAAGGAGCACAATCCACTCCGTCCTTCCTATTAGTGAAGCAAAGGGACTCCGGAATGTTTTCAAGGTGGACACTCCGGATTTTTAAACACCCGATAAAGATGTTCTGGCTTTAGGATCTCCGGGTAAAAGGAAGCACTCCGTCCAAAGGGCTCCGGATAGAAGATGACATATGAAAATCATAAAATAAACCTCGAAAGCAGGGTAGGATTTTTTTTTTTTGGGGGGCTCAAGCCGCTCTGGCCAAAGAGAGAGCCAGCTCCAGAAACAATCAACGAGGCTAAGGCACGAAGGCCACTCCAGCCAAACTCGAACAAATATGCACTCTGGATTCCGAGGTCCACAAGAGCGCTGGATAAAATAGCGAACAAAAAAACACTCTGGAATCCGAAGTTCACAGAACAGCGACTGAACCCGCCTTCTTTTTTTTTTAAAGAAGCACAGAAAAGAAAAGAAGGAAACACTCCGGAACCGGAGTCCTCAGAAGCAAAAGCACTCCGAAAACCAGAATCCTCAAAGCCAGGACAAAACCTTTTTTTTTTTAAGAAGCACAGAAAGAAAGAAGGAAACACTCCAGAACCGGAGTCCTCAATATCTTAATTATCTCCTAATTACTATATTATGAGAATTGGAATCTCATCCGATCAATCACTTCTCTAACTAGTTCGAGCTCAGAATCAGACTCGGGAACCTTGGATTCTTCCTTCTCTCTCTACTCCTTCGAACTCTCTCTCTCTCTTCTATCATGGAAAACCGAAAAGTGACGCTTGAAACCCTCACGCCCCTTTTTATATCGTAGGCAGGCACTCAAGCACCAGCTAGCACGCGACAAGCGCGCCCTACCCTAGAATCAGTGCCTGCCCTAGGTGCTCGAGCGCCCGGCGGGCGCTGCTACTCAGGTTTGGGTGCCTGTAGTGCCGCCTGAGGCACCCAGCGGGCTTCCCTCGCACACTTTTCCTATGCTCCCAAAACTTAATTTTTCAACATGCATTAAATTTAGTTTTTATTATATTATCTTAATTACCTTCTAATTACTATGTTATGAGAATCAAAACCTCACAGGAATTCTCTTGGGCCTTTTTTTTTTTTTGGTAAGTAAGATGAGATTAAATTAAATAAAATTTACTGAACAATGCTCAACCTCCAAGTGTTTTGCCAACTTAGAGGTAGAACAACACGCTAGGGCATACCCCGAGCAATACCATAGACCAAGTCATGAAAACGTACAAAAAAACAGATTTGCAATTCTCATCAATGTTACGAAAAAACTAAGCCGTCGTAGATCTCTTTCGTTGAAGGACTCACCTTTGTAAATCAGAAGTATGCATCCACGAAGAAAAGGGAACAGGAGACATTTAGCATATCACGTGTTCATCATCCATCAGTGTGTATATTAGGTAGGCAAGCTTCATTTATGCATCAATCAGCTTGATAAATACCAATGTCTTCATTTGTCATCGCGTAGTTCCCATGGGTATGCCTGGTCAAAGAAGCATCATTAGGCATCGGCTGGATTGATCCACTCCCATGGAAACGTGTCCTGCAAAAAAGAAACTTTTTTTTTGGTAAGAAAACCATAATAAAACAGTAAGGTCTTAGGATCAGAACATTGCAGCCGGGGGTCAAGACCATTAAGGGATTGAACAAGGGGAAGCCAATCCAGAAAGCTAGGTTTTTTTTTTTTAAAGCAAGAAAGAAAAAAAACAAAAAGCACTCCGTCTTGAAAGTGCCACTCCAAACTCAACAAAGCACTCCAGATTTGAAAATCCACTCCGGCCTCAAAAGTCACTCCACCGTTAAAAAGCCACTCCGGCCTCGACGCATGCTATCAGCTCCGGCTTTAAAATGCCACTCTGTCCACCTGCTTCAAAAAGCCACTCCGGCCTCGAAAGCATGTAAAAAACACTCTGCCTTTTAGAGTGCAGAGGCACCCCGATTTCAGAGTAAACCATTCAAGCCTCAACACACGTAGTCCACTCCGTCCATTATGAGAGTAAAAAAACTCATTTGTCGTCTTTTAGAACCCATGGGAACGCCTGCTCAAGGAAGCATCATTAGCCATCGGTTGGATTGGTCCACTCCCTTGGAAACATGTCCTGCAAGAAAGAAAATTCTCCTGGGCCACGGGAGGTGCTATGGTGACATATGTGTTACTTGGCCTCGTGTATCGGGTGAAAGGTATACTGTCTGCCATAGGACGTTAAAGTTGAGGTATCATGGGTAGTGCCTTCGAATGTGTGGATGCATACACATTTTGTTCCTCGTTCGGCTACTCTGTTAGCTGGTAAGGCCTACTGGCCCTGGTCCCTAAATATTGAATAAAATTCTACATAATTTTTTTTGGTAAGTAATTAATAGTATTAAAATGTAAATAAACTATACAAAGATCTATGTTTTTACCAAGTGTTTTACCGACTTGGAAAAAGAGACATAGAAAGAGGAAAAGCCAAAAAAAGCAAGACGCATGAGTCTTAAATAAAATATTACACAGATAGAATCAGCCATTGGGGCTCAAAACCATAATTGCCAACAGTACTGAACAGGAGGACACTACTTCAGCACTAGGTGAACCATGCCACGTCAGCATATCCACATGTAAAGAGTAAGGGAGCATAAGCCACTCCGTCCACCTTTAGGTGAAGCAATGGAACTTCGGAAATGATCGCAAAGAGGTCACTCCGGCCAAGAAGATCCATTCCGTCCAAGAGGAGCATCAAGCACTTCGGCCAGCAAGGCGCACAAATCACTCTGTCCTTCCTATTAGCAAAGCAAAGGGACTCCGGAATGTTCGCAAGTTGGACACTCCAGATTTTTGAACACCTGATAAAGCTGTTCTGGCTTTAGGAGCTCTGGATAAAAGGAAGCACTCCAGCCAAGCTCGAACAAATACGCACTCCGGATTCCGGAGTCCACGAGAGCGCCGGATAAAACAGCGAACAAAAAGACACTCCGAAATCCAGAGTTCACAGAACAACAATTGAACCCGCCAACATTTTTTTTTAGAAGGAAAAACCCGAAACTAGAGTTCTCAGAAGCAAAAGCACTCCGAAAACCGGAGTCCTCAAAGCTAAGACAAACCTTTTTTTTTTTTGAAGCACAGAAAGAAAGAAGAAAAAACACTCCGGAAATGGAGTCCTCAAAAGCAAAGGCACTCCGGAAACCGGAGTCCTCAAGCCGGATCCAGAGTCCTCAGAAGCAGCAGCAAAGGCACTCCGGAAACCAGAGTTCTCGAAAGTGCCGTATAAAGAACCTACATATTTTAAAACCAAAGGAATCAAATATAAATGTGGAGAGATAAACATGTTCTAAAAAATATATTTAATAATGTTTCATATTTATGCATTCATATTATGCTCGTACTTCCCTTCTCTTGCTTTATTTTCACTATATTGCTTATCATCTTTGATTATATTGTGCCTTACTATTTGGCTCACTCCTTACTGTTTTCTTACCTTCAAATAAGCACGAGCTTATACATGGTGAGACAGAGTAGAGATTAGCAGTTAGCTTGGTAGTGGACTTGGAAGATTATTCTGTAGACCCAGATTTTTGTGGTTTTGTACTTATGTATGGAGGAGATTTTTATACATTTTGATGGACATGTATTGATGTATATTTGTATATCGATGACGTGCAGATTAGTTTAGTTCCATTATGTATTGATGATTGTATATGCTTCTATAGGTTATTATGGTTTTTTAGGTACCTAGTGGCACTCTTATGAACCGACGTTATACCCGAAGATATGACGTTGGAGCCATGAATGGATTGTGGCATTTTGAATCATGTGCATAATTGTTATTGTGATATGTATATTGTATAGGAATATTGTACAGGATTATATTTGTCTGACGGATATTGTGCAAGCAGAACCTTGCCGATTTCTGATTAGAATAGGGTCCATCACAGGAACTAAATTTAAACTAAAATACAACATTTAGATACAATAAACATTATCTGAGAATGTTAAACAATAAAATTATCTGTATTCATAATAATCTAAGCTCTTCATATCCACTTGATTCTTCAATCTTGATTGCCTAGTAAGGGCTCATGTAACTCATCTGAAGAGTTAGTAAAATTAGTAAGAAAGTGTGCCAAATACTCAATAAGGTATAATATACAAATGAACATATATACTTTTAACTTAAATACATATCAGAATTAATATAGGAATCGTGATCATGTATGAAAGTTTAAACGTGTACAAAAGCTTTTGTGATGCATATCCAATTTTCTTTTCTTTATGCTTAACCAAAAATATGCTTAAATCTTTCTTTTCTTTAGGGATCAGAGTCGGTAGGCCTTACCAAATAATGGAGCGGATATATCGAAAAAAGGATTGTGTATGCTTCCACACAACTAAGCCCTCATGCCCCTATTCAACACCCAGAGGTGGGCAGTCTACATATCTCCTACATATCTCCTATGATATATATATCTCCTATAAACGGGGTTAGATGCCACTTTTCTTTCCTCCATGGTTATTAAGGGATAGTCATCGATATACCACTATACTATCTTAAAGCATGTCAGAGAATATTACCTGCTGAACAATCCTTGATATAATTTCTTAACTTATCTTATGGGAAACTCCACAATTAGCTTCATATCACTTAGTTCTCCCTCTTTGGAGAATGGTTCATAAATCTTAACAAATTACAGAGTTCCCTTTTATACTTTCATAATTCTTTTCAATACATATATACTTATTTCTTGTCATATGGTGTTCATATAATTTCAAATACATGCATAAATAGGCATAGAGCTTAGGGAAAACCAAGGAAATTTTACTACATTGTGCAAAACAAAAACATTATCATTTTCGGACCATAAACATTGAATTCCGTGCATTTTCCTCTTCATGTGTATAGTATACATTTAATCCTTCAAATTTTAATAAACTAAATTTCAAATTTAGGGTCTGGGTTTTAAATAACATCTAGAATTCCCACAAAAAATATACAAAATGGGCAATTTTTGTAATATCCATCCATATACTTAACATATGGGGCGATTCGGGAAGGAATTTCTCACATTTAAGGACTCAACATAATTACCTAGATATACGAAGTATCACATACAAATTCAAGTGATAAAACATCATACTAACTCAAAATCATAGCATGCATGTGGTTAGGGTTTCCGATTTAATACAATACTTCACATAAATGTCAAAATCGGAAGAGAAATCGACATATATACACTTTTTTCACACATATACTTCAAAATCGAAAAGCAAATCGACATATGTGCACATTTAACACATGTATTCTTCAAAATCTAAGCTTGGATGGGCATTTGAACAAAAATAACTAAAAGCAAAGGTAATAAACAAACAACAAGAGAAAGAAAAGTATAGGAGTGTACTTGCCTCAACCCGATTTACAGGTTCCTTAACTACCTCCACCCCGAAAATGGATCCTAGAGCTTCGATCTTCTCTTCTCTCTCTTCACCATCGCGCTTTCTCTCTCCTCTCTTTTTCTTTTGGTAGAAATGACGAAAAAGTTGAGTGAGTGGGTTTAAATACCTGGACTGTCGCTCGAACGCTAATCAGACACCCCTTGGGCACAGCACCACTTGGTTCCAAACTTGAGCATGCCTCGGGTTCTCCTCAGGCATGGCCCCACTGAAACCATGCTCTCCATAGCACTTTTAGTGCGCCTGAGGCACAGCCCAAACTCGATCCTAAACCGACTTTTTTCACACTTTTCCACATCCAATGACATTAATTTTGATTATATTATCTTATTTAACCATAATTATCATAAATTAAACATGTAAACCTTACAACCGTAGCAAGAGATTTTGTTTCAAATTTGAAAAAAAAAGTGTGGCCATACCATCACAAACTATGGAGTATTGGCAGTGACTACTTTGTCAGCTACACCCTAGAGGACCAAATGAGTTCTAGACTCTATTCTAATTGTGGCAGGCTAGGTGGGACGAGACGAGTCCTAATTTCCAAAGTATCTTCCGTTAGACAGGTTCAGAATAAATTCATAAATTTAAATTATTAATTTCTATAGAAATTTTGGCAGAATTCTATCTAAAATTGGATGAAAATCTAAATATACAACCTATGTTAAATAATACATACATGCACACAACTAATCCAAAGTACTAAAACCCATCCTACAACACACATTCCAAGTTTCCAATAAAATTTCTCAAATTTTCGTTCTAGGGTTTCCGGGCAAAATTCTCGGACAATAATCGGACACTAAATACATATATATTCATGAAATCAATGCCATAATCCAAATACATATACAAAATCATGCATTTAAACCAAAAACCCCCAATTTTTGAGCTAGAGTTTACGATATACGGTCCAGACATGAAACAGAGGTAAATCATGAGCCAAATCATGAAATCGGAGCTATTGATCATGTTATATATACAAAAACATGCACTTTAGTCCAAAAGTCATGAGATTCACACAATATTCATGTCAAATATCGAAGAGCAAGATATTTAGAGCATAAACGATAACATTATGATATTAAAACGCTGTAAAAACGATATATAACGTCTGAGGTATACTTGCCTGAGTCTGATCTAACGTTGTTCTTATTTGGATCGGTGGATTTTTTCCTTTTCCTTCTCTTTCCTTCCCTTTCCCTTTCATGCTTGCTGCTCTCTCTCTCCAAAACCCTCAAAATGTCGCAGGAAAATGCGTGCAGCGTTTTTAAAACCGAGTCGGCTCGAGCGCCAACCAAGCGCCGGGCATAAAAGGCACCCGCGCTTGAGCGCCACCTAGGTGCTCTTCGAGCACGGGATTCTGTTATTTAGGCCCCGGTGGCACCTCAAGTGCCACTCAGGCACAGAAGCCCTGGAGCCCATTTTTGCCTCCGAATTTGATTTTTTTCACATTTTTCCTTAACCCAATCGCCTTAAACATACTTATATCAATTCAATTATTAGAAATTATCATGTTTTTGGGATCGAGATCTCATACTAGGACACTAAACTGAGGGTTGTGATACATCAAAGAAGGGAACACTAAAGAAGGGTTGTGATACATCAAATATATTCTAACAAGTAAAAACTATAAGTTTTGGAATATTGCATCATTGCCAAGCCTTATGCTCAAACCTCACCACCTGCCGTTGAAGGTACCATTCACACCTCAATCCATCTTATGTTGATATTTAGAATTATGATTTGACACCTCTTTTCATGTCCCACGTTCTTATATCTATCATTAACTTTATTCAAATATATTACCCTTTTTTCTTTAATAGTATTACTTGAAGGGAACGTGTGCTTAACTTATTTGTCACAATCATTATAGCAAATCATAATACACAGGATCCAAAATTATACCACATCATTAATAGCTCTTGTGATGTACTTTATTTTCAACCTAAAATCCAGCAAAGTTTCGGCTGTAATACGGACATCGGCTTAATACAAGTTAAGAGGCTGAATATTTAAATTTGCTGGGGAAAATGACTAATATACTAGAATCGATGGAGCAACGTCACATTGCTTTGGTTCCTGCACCAGAGTCGGCCCTGATGAATCTTAACCTAACGGCATATGAGAGGTTTACGGCGAAAATGGTGCCTAAATTATTAGGAGAATCAGATCTAGTAAAAGCGGATATTTAGATTTAGAGACTGAAAAAAATATTTATGATCATTTAATATTCTTATCAGGAAAAGGTTACTTTTGTAACTTATAAGTTAAAAGGAGAAAAAGAAAAGTTAAAAGGAGAAGCTGATGGTTGGTGGTCGATGAAGAAAAGGGCATTGGGTTTGCCCAATGAGAAAATCTTTTGAGAAATATTTGAGGAGGCTTTCTTGGAATAATACTTTCCTTCTAGCCTCCAAGATAGGAAGGAAGAGGCATTTATATGACTTAGGTAGAAAAATCGCACTATGGCAGAATATGATGCAAGGTTTGTTGAATTGTCACGGTATGCGCCATATGTTGTGGAAGATGAATTGAGAAAAGCCAAGAAGTTTCAACAAGAATTAAGATATGAGATTATGAGTTAGTTGGTAACCCAGAAGCTTCAAACTTACGCTGAGGTTTTAGAGAAGGCTCTAATACTTGAAAGAGAATACTGTGTTAGAGTACTATGTTAGAGTCATAGATGATATGTTATTTGTTGATCCTATAGATACGTCTATGCTTGTGGATTAAATTTTGAGGAATATTTATATATATGATTTATGCTGGTTGTGTTAATACAGATTATTTGTATGGTTTTTAGTCCGTTTTTAGAGAGAACTCTACCTAATTTTCTGTAGAATTTAATGTGTTTAATTTTATGGGTATTAGTTTTGTATATTTATTGACAGAGGTCATTAGTAAAAAATGACCCGTTTCGTCACAAAGCCTACCGACAGGAGGGAGAGAGGTGATTATCCCTATCTATCTCAGGAGGTGGCTGATCAGGTAACAACTCCTCGGTCCGAGCAAGCAGGATCAATGAAATAACTGACGTTTCAGAAACAGTTAAAATCCACTCTTAAGAAACCTAAGGGCGCTAAAGTTTAGTGTACTCGACAGAGTATTGTTGGCTAAGATGGGGAGGCACATATTACCGAGGGATGGCGGTTATGTTTTGGTGCATCACTGTATGCGATGCTTGATTTTTTACTTATGCTACACGTGTGTAAGTGTTGCTTGAAGGATACCCTAACGTCTATATTCTAAACTCAAGTCGACAAAATACTTGGGAATAAAATAAAGGATTCTGTAAATTTTTTTTTTCTTTTTATACAATTTTCTTACTTACCAAAAAAAAGATGTCAACATTACATAGTAAAAATCTATTACACATTAGGTGGAGAAGATTCATGGTCATTATGTTTACTAAGGAACTAGAAGAGCAAACAATCAAAGATGACCCTATATACACATTCCAAATAAAATGACAGAACTTGCACTAAGTGGATGATCGACTTCTCTAACAAGTTGATTTTGAAAACTACATCAAATTTAAAACACCCCTTATTGTGTGGCACCAATAGAGCTAAAGAAATTGAGACTGTAATCACAAGAGTGGTAGGAGTGGGACCTTGTCAAGCCCACATATCACCACCAAAGGATCCAAGGACTATACTTAAAAAAGAGGAATAACTGCATACGACTCTACATCAATTAATGAGAATTGGATGAGATGACAATCAAGATCAAGTAGTCATCGTCAAACACTTAAAGACCAACCAACAGCAAGAACCCAAGTATTTTCAAGGATCAATGTATGGTCAAGTATCACTGGCCATTGATCAAGGATTGTGGCACTCTAGAGAAGTGTTGAGGGCAAAGTGTGAGCACTATACATCAATGACATCCTTAGCAACAATGGGTCAGGCATTCAAGTTGCATTTAGATCATTGTGAGACAGTGTATCAATGACATTTGGATTTACCCCAAGGGCACCTCAAAGTATAAGAAATATTAGAGGATCATTTTTCTGAAATTGGAAAAGTGCACTTTGAATGAACTTTAAGGTTTGTGTGTCAGTTATTAAGAAGATAACATCCTTATGTCATTCTCTGTGGTGATCATATTAATCAATATGTATATGTTGGATCTGAGTGTTTGTTCTATTCATGGGCACAGACGGAGTATCTAAGGTAATAAAGGAAACATCAATCCATGACTAATACCATGTTGAAAGTGAGTTTAATTGATATTGAGATTATAATTAGGCTATCAAACTCATATCTTGCCATAATTTAGTCTTAGTAATGATGGACTGATGTTTGTGATGAAGGTCGTATATTCATTAGGAAACATGGAGTAATAAAACATCGATAAAGTTATGCAATTAAGACTTCTAATATCTAATGCATTAGATAAGAGCTCAAGTCATGTATTAAATTTCTATTATAGTTACATCAAGAGATTGGGTTAAGCTATTTGGTGAAAGAAGACATAGATAACTAGCCAGTTAGGAGGATGCTAGACAGAAAGACATAAATCTCTTGGGTACTGGCAGATCGGAAGACAATCCGACATTCATTGGCCCCATCCCGAATGGAATCAGAACATATCTTAGGCTGCTTCTATTTGGAAAGGGAAAAGCCTTCCGGCTGTTTCTAAACGATTATCTCCGGCCGCCACGGTTTACTTCATATGGAGGGAGCAAAATAACCGTATATTCCAAAAATCCCCCCCAGGACATTTCCCAAATTTTCTCTTCGGTGGTCAATGTCGTGAGACTTAAGTTAATGACCATCTCGGTACCTGACAGGGGTGTCTCCGGGTCGACTCGGATGCGGTGCGGTATCTAGTAGGAAAAAAAGAAAAAAGGAAAAAAAAAGAAAAA
>JAODPA010067715.1:0-69577 GCA_025585075.1 Nepenthes mirabilis | reverse complement strand
TATTCACATCTCTACATAAATCGATTGATCTACAATTAATTACTAAGACAATGATTAATCTTTAATTACCTTTCTCATTAACCCGGAACCTCACATATTTGAGCTGAGTCTAAAAGAGGAAAACCAAGACAGACAGTAGACGCATCTTTGGCTTCAGTTGCAAATAGCACGCAAGAGTCCTCGCCGACCCCGGCTCATGGTTGTGTAGGCTTCATACCAACTCCGGACTCTCATATCGCTTGACTGGTGAAGATGATTCGTGAGATAAGGTATAGAGAGTTTCTCCATTTATAGCCAAAAGAGGAGACCAATCCACATTAAACCTAGCAAACTACACTAGCCCCAAAAAATCGCTAGCAATGGAAAATCAATTAAGCATCGAATCTCACCAAATTTCCAAAACACATGGGGAAGGAGTGCACCTCAGGAAGGAAATCATGCATGAGGACTTGCGTAGTGATATCCTATCAGGAATATACCAGGGGTTGAAATTTCAAATCTTTTCACATGGAGGGCTAGTGATGGGTTCGATAGTCCATGGGTTAGCCCATGATCTAGCACGCAAGGAAAACCATCCTAGAGGTAGTAGCTCAGCGAAAGGTCATTGTGGCTTAAGGCCGAGATGATGCGACACAAATCTGGTCAGCAAAATATGGGCCATGAGGATCGCCCCCTTTGATAGCCCCATAGATGCAGCCCTGGGAGACCCTCTCAGCAATCCCAATTCAGCAAGTAAGCTCGCGTGACTGCCAGTCTGTTGCGCCCTAACTATCCGAAAAAGTGCAACCTGATAGGGAAATGGGAAACGATCTCCCTCAAAGGGTCAGAGATCACAGCATAATCAACACCCCTATGGACAGCTAGCGAATGCCATCTTTGCAAAAAGACATCCTCTCTCCATCTCAAAAGGAAGCCCCCCTGGATAAAGCTAGGGGGATCCCTATGGCAAAAAGAGACCTCTAGAGGAAATGAAGGAAACCAAGTGTAGTCAGCGAAAGATAACTTTGAGCCCCCAAGGGGTTGAGATGAAGGAAGTCCTTCTAAGCCATTCATCGAAGCACAATTCTCCATCTCCAAGCTACTCTCAAATTTAGTGCACTTATCAGAACTTAATTCTTCACTCTAAGCTGCTCCCCAACTGAGCGTACATAGTGAACCTCAATCCTACATTTTCAAGCCACTCCCCAGCCGAGCGTACGTTCCTAGCCCTCTATCTCCATACTGCTTCCCAACTGAGCACACATATCAGAACTCAATCTTCTATCTCTAAGTCACTCCCCACCCGAGCACACATAGCGGAGTTCAATCCTCTATCTTCAAGCTACTTCCTAGTCGAGTACACTCAGTAGAGTTTAGTCCTCCATTTCTAATATGCTTCCCAGTCGAGCACATATTACGGAGCTCAATTCTCTATCTCCAAACTGCTCCCCAGTCGATCACACTCAACAGAGCTTAATCCTCCATCTCCAAACCACTTTCTTGCTGAGCGCATTCATCAAAATTCAATCATCCATCTCGAAGCCGCTCCCCAATGGAGCACACTCACCAAAGTTTTGTAAACACTCAATTCTCCGAAACATGCATCCATGCATTATACATTCATCATCTTATTTTTCTAATCTTTTTAAGAAAGATTTTAATTTGAATATCAGAGGATATATTTAAAAGCGAGTCTCGCCATCCTCTGACATCTAGTTTGTCAGTTATAGTATACAGGATTCAAGTTCGAAGTAACAAAAATCAGACCCATTTTAATTTTGTTAGAGACATTTTGTCTAATTGACATATTCCGTGACCATATGTATTAATGTATTAATGTCGGGTTGTGAATTATTGGGTTCAAGTCCGTTAAAGTCCGTTATGCCCGTCTGAAGCGCCCGCGCCTGCCTAATGCTCGAATCGCGCTCGAGCCTAAAACCCAGAACCTCCCCGGCTCGCCAGGAGCTCGAAAGCCGCTCGAGCCGAAAACCCAGTATGGAGGCCGCTCGCTGCGCGCTCGAGCGCCGGCCCAACGGGCAGAATTTTTAAACGCGTTTTTGCCTCTTCTATAAATAGTGGACTTAGCTTTTTGAAACCCTAACATTCTGGAGAGATTAAATTCGTGCCTCATTGAGAAGAAAAGGCTCTCATGCTTCAATATTGTTGCACATCTTGAGAAAACTAATCCTAAAAGATTGTTCTACATGTTCATAGAAGTTTTCTCACTACCTTTCTTTCACCATTGAAACTTTGCCTTCTACCATTGTTGGAGACTTTGGTTCGTGAAGAAGGAGACTCGTTCGTGATTGGAAATTCAAGTGGTTCGAGGGAAGATTGACGTGAAGACCGGAAGGAGTCCGGTTCCGTTGCCGCGGGCAAATCCAAGGAGTTCCTTGGTAGGGATCACGTGACGGGAGTAAGTCGGCTAGGTTAGCGCGTCGTTACCACCCGATCTGTAAGTTGATTTTCATAGTGCATTGCTTCCCTGGCCGTTGAAGCCCGGAGTGTTTTTCTCGATACCGTGGGTATCGAGTTTTCACTTCGTCACCAAAAATTGTGTCTTTTTACTATTATTTATGCTTGGCTTGATCTCTATTGCTTGTCATTATTATATTGTGCATGATTATTAGTCTCGTATGTATCTAGTGTTAAATATCTTTTACGTGTATTAGATATTTATTATTTATTGTTGCTTATGCTATATTTTTAACGGAGTCAAAACGTGTTTGCACGAAACGTGCCTTTTCAATTGGTATCAGAGCCTTACCCCGATCCGCGACCCCCGATCTAGATGTACACGAGTGGATCACTCTCCGTTCCTCCCTTCTTTGATGGGAGTAACTATGCCTATTGGAAGGTCCGGATGAGAACCTTCCTAAAATCTCTTGATGAGCGTGTTTGGACACGTACCTAAGTTGGGTGGACTCCACCTACTAGTTCCTCTGGTAACGAACCAAAAGACTTATCTTCATTGACCAAAGAGGAACTTGATGCATGTAATTGGAATAGTAAGGGGTTACATGCTATTTTCATGGCTGTGTCTCCTTATGAATTTAAACGTATTTCAATGTGTGAGACTTCTAAAGATGCGTGGGACATTTTAGAAATTACTCATGAAGGCACGAAGCTTGTTAAAAATTTAAAATTACAAATGCTCACCACTAGATTTGAAGAAATAAAAATGAAAGATGATGAGACCTTTGATGAGTTCTATGCTCAATTAAATGATATTGTGAACTCCACATTTAATTTAGGGGAACGAATTCCTGAGAATAAAATTGTTAGAAAAGTTCTTAGGTCACTTCCTGAACGATTTAGACCTAAGGTCACGGCTATCGAAGAAAGCAAAGACCTTGATAAAATGAAGATTGAAGAACTTGTAGGATCCCTACAAACTTATGAGCACACCTTGCCACAGTCAAGGAAAAACAAATCACTTGCTCTAAAATCAAGTAGGGAAGAGCGAAATCGGGATTCCGATGTAGAATCGTGTAGTGATGATGAATTTTCCCTATTTGTCAAGAATTTTAAAAAGTTTTTAAAGACAAATAAATCTTCATCGAACAAATCTGATGACAAACGTTCACCTAAATTTGAAAGGAAAAACCGTCGTGAACTTAAGGATTCCAAATCAAAAACGACTCAAGACGTTCAATGTCATGAATGTAAAGGTTTTGGCCACTATCGGGCTGAATGCCCAAACTTTAAATGCCAACAAGGTCAAGCCTTTAAAGTTAATGTGACCTTAAGCGATGACGAAGAAGAAGATGATGAACCATGCTCTGAAAATGGCCCTACCAAATACATGGCGTTTGTGACCTCAATGTGTGACAACACTGTAAAGAATATTAATTAATCTGATAGCTCTGAGGCTGAGTCAGAAGCTGAATTTGATGGCCTTCAAGAGGCTTACGATAAACTGTTTAGGGAATGTTTGAAAGTAAAGAAATTAAATAGAACCCTAAACGGTAGGATCACCGACTTGGAAAAAGAAAACTTATCCCTACAATCCAAGGTTGATACTAAAAGCCAAGAAATTGAGAATCTGAAAATCTCATTCTCTAAACAAATCACGACCTTGGAATCTGAACTGGAGGCCTCGAGAAAAGATTTAAAACAATTCATAAATGGGTCAACTAAACTTGATCATATGCTTGGGTTGGGTAAAATTGGAGAAAATAAACATGGGTTGGGATATGTTGAGAATATGTTCCCAAATGACGTGAAGCCTAAAACAATTTTTGTTCCCACCAAGAAAATGCCACACCAACACATTAACACATCAAAATTCACTAAGCAACCAGCTCGACGTGTGGCTTCTCAATTTGACTCAACTCATGTGCAAAATTTACCTAATCAAAAATTGGTGAACAAATCATCAAAATCGGTCAAGTCTTCTATCAACATAAATCAAAGATTTAAGGACCGTTCCACCGTACCTAAATTTGTTCCTACTTGTCATGCGTGTGGAAAAGTTAGCCACATTCGTTTTCAATGCTACACTAAATCATTGGTACAACCAACGAAAAGGGCTAAACATGAATCAACTTGTTGATCACATTTCGCAGTTGAATGAACAAGTTAAAATGTTGAATCAAAAAGTAGCATCGGTGAGACAAGTTTGGGTTAAGAAAAGTGAACTAAATTACCCCTTGGACATTCGTGACAAAAAGGGGGAGACTTGATTCATTTGTGATAGGGGGAGATTTGGGGAGATTTGGAGTTTTGGGGCTCTATGTTATTCTCGTTAGGGGGAGTCTTGTCGGTAGGGGGAGTCTTCTTATTTGTCATTTTCGCTTTGTTCAGTATTGTTTGTATCTCATATTTATTTACAGTGCATGTTGTTCTCCCTTATTATACTTTGTGTTGTTTGTACTAACCTGCTTGTCCAGGCTGTTCAGTTACACAGTCCTCGCAGCTCCAGGCTATTCAGTTACACAGTCTTCGCAGCTATCGTCTCTTGCCGTTGCAGCCCTAGTATAGCTGTCTAAATTTTTTTTTGTGTCTCTTATGTATCACTAGGCGTAGATTTTCATGTACACGGGTTTTATCTCGGTGGTGTCTGAACCCGTGATTCTCTTGTATTTATTTATTTATTTTTTTTGGGTTTTGTCACAGAATTGCCAAATGGGGAGATTGTTAGAAACATTTTGTCTAATTGACATATTCCGTGACCATATGTATTAGTATATTAATGTCGGGTTGTGAATTGTCGGGTTCAAGTCCGTTAAAGTCCGTTATGCCCGTCTGAAGCGCCCACGCCTACCTAATGCTCGAATCGCGCTCGAGCCTAAAACCTAGAACCTCCCCGGCTCGCTAGGAGCTCGAAGGCCGCTCGAGCCGAAAACCCAGTATGGGGGCCGCTCGTTGCGCGCTCGAGCCCCGCTTGAGCGCCGGTCCAACGGACAGAATTTTTGAACGTATTTTTGCCTCTTCTATAAATAGTGGACTTAGCTTTTTGAAACCCTAACATTCTGGAGAGATTAAATTTGTGCCTCATTGAGAAGAAAAGGCTCTCATGCTTCAATATTGTTGCACATCTTGAGAAAACTAATCCTAAAAGATTGTTCTATATGTTCATAGAAGTTTTCTCACTACATTTCTTTCACCATTGAAACTTTGTCTTCTACCATTGTTGGAGACTTTGGTTCGTAAAGAAGGAGACTCGTTCGTGAGTGAAAATTCAAGTGGTTCGAGGGAAGATTGACGTGAAGACCGGAAGGAGTCCGGTTCCATTGTCGCGGGCAAATCCAAGGAGTTCCTTGGTAGGGATCACGTGACGGGAGTAAGACGGCTAGGTTAGCGCGTCGTTACCACCCGGTCTGTAAGTTGATTTTCATAGTGCATTGCTTCCCTGGCCGTTGAAGCTTGAAGTATTTTTCTCGATACCGTGGGTATCGAGTTTTCACTTCGTCACCAAAAATTGTGTCTTTTTACTATTGTTTATACTTGGCTTGATCTCTATTGCTTGTCATTATTATATTGTGCATGATTGTTAGTCTCGTATGCATCTAGTGTTAAATATCTTTTACGTGTATTAGATATTTATTATTTATTGTTGCTTCCGCTATATTTTTAACGGGGTCGAAACATGTTTGCACGAAACGTGCCTTTTCAAATTTATTCCATCGGGAATACCAAGTAGCTCATTAATTCATTCAATAACTTGGATCTAGGGATGATCACAATTATTATTTTGTTTTTAGTAACATATGCAAATTGTGTTCCTATAATAAAATGAGTGCTAAAAATTTAAGTAATTTGATCATACAAAATAATAGAGAGAATATGTAATGCTGAGTGTTGATTTCGTAAAATGATTTTTGAATTAAATCAAATTTGAGATAATTAAAGTGAATTGTGAATTTAGGTTAAAATTCAAGTGTTGTACCATAGTGATAGGAGCTTAAAAAGGACACGCAAGAGGCACATGATTCACACATAAGTATATTTGAGATGGTATCTCTAAATCTGATACACGCAAAATGAACGGTCATGTGCAAGCCAATTTTAGTCATGACACATTATAGGCATACATGCGCTAGTTTGTAAATTTGAGTGCATTTTGTTTAGATTTTTGGTCATTATTTTGAATTTTCAAAGAAAAGATAGGGAAGGAGAAGAGGAGAACACCAAGAAAAGAAGAGAGAGAAAGAATGAGGAGGATAATTTAAAATTATTTTGAGTTAGATTTTGGTACATCAACTCAAGATAGGTATATTTAAATAGTTTTCTTAAATTATTGTTGTAAGGATCGGGCATCTTTGTTCCCATAATCAAATTTAATTTATTTCATAACTTGAAATTAACTTAAATCAGAGTTTAAAATTATGACCTAAAAATTAATTATTTAATTAACTGAGATAAACTCAAAGCAATATTAAGATGCAAACATATATCAAATACTACTAAATGGTCCAAATAGTAATATAATAACCAAACACCGGATGTAAAAGCCACTCTCGAAAGTGACTAGCTCAATTATCAAAACTGAGATGGCTGTAGCCTGGACATCTAGGGTTATCATTGTGGAGGGAAAAGTAAAAGAGTGGTAGAAAGAATTGACCAAATGGATGAGAAGGTCAGCGGTTGATGAGGGCTAGGCTACCATCGCTAGTGATTGTGCAAATGTCGTGGAGGACCATGAGGTTGGTGCTGAGGCGAAGGGCTCCAAATTTAAAACTTCTGCCTATCTGGTTGAGGGTCGGGTGGTGAGGCAAATTAGTGGACTCTAGCAACTGAACACATTATCCACGATTAGCGAATTGCTAGTGTCCGGCTTGCCGTGAGACTCTGGAGGATCATTTGCCCTGATGAGATTAATTTCCACCTAGATGCTCGTTTCGATGAGGGGATTGATATTTACAAGAACCTGATTTTCCTATTGGCATCTAATTTTTCTTTGGGTTTCCTTGTTTCAGGGAATGGTAGGTCCATCAATGTTTCAGGGATCAAGGATTTTGGTGATCATTCCATCCTAAGAGCATCAGCCCATGAACTAGAAGTGAGAGCATTAGATTTGGTCACTCTATCGTGGGTGGCTTAATAAATGAATACGTTATTGGAGGATCACACAGGATTTGTGTGATATTCGTAGTGTTGCAAATTGGCTACAATAAATGACCAGAATGATCATTTGTCGGAGTAGGTAAATCTCGGAGTGACTATTTGTCGAAATGGGCAAATCTCGGAAAGGACCGTTTGTCGGAGTGGGCAAATTTCGGAGTGACCGTTTGCCGAAGTGGGCAAATTTCGGAAAAGACCGTTTGCCGAAGCGGGCAAATCTCAGAGTGACCGTTTGTTGGAGTGAGCAAATCTCTGAGAGACTGTTTGCCAAATAAAGCAAATCTTGGAATGGAATTACCGGCATGGCATTTGCCTGTATGGAATTTTGATATAGAATTGCTGGTATGGAATTTTGGTATGACATTTGCCTGTATGGAATTTTTGGAATAAAGGCAAGTAAGAAAATGGCCGGAATGGAATTGGCCTGTAAGGAATTTCGGTATGGAATTTTGGAATTCCGAAATTGAGAAAGGCCAGATGGTCAACAAGTTGTGTTGACCAAATAAACTAGTGACGAACGAGGACACTAGGTGATGGTCGTGAATAGCAAGTGGTGATGGCCAAAGAGATTAGTGAAAACCAATGACACTAGGTAGTGGCCGAGAACAGCTTGTTTGGAAAGCGAAAGCAATAGTTACCGTGGATACGGTAGACAGAAGTAGCAGCAGCAATAATTACAGTGGAACGTGAATGAGAGTGGAATGGGGTAAGAGTGCAGAATAGAGCTCTCGTCATTTGTTATTTACCGCTACACTTGTAAAATAAGTGAGTAGACTATACCACCAATGAGATGAATGAGAGAAGAAAAACAGAGAGATAAAAGGGAAGGATAATTTCTTTACTCTAGATATTATTTTTCTTATTTTATCTCAAATGTGTAGTAGATATTATTTATCGGGGGTTTTTGTAACCAATTTTACATAGTGAAAGCTTGTTCGAAATTTATTCAATTGTTTTTTTCCTTTGGTTGAGAAGGATTTTTATGTTAAAAACGTTATACATCATTTATTTTTTTGTGTCCTATAAAATTGGTGACTGTCGACTGATATGGGGTTTGAATTTTTCACTGCATGGTTGTTATTTTGTCTGCTCAGTGTTGACCGACCTGCATTCCCTTAACCTCAACACCTCGGTAGTGGGGAATCCTCCTAACCCCCTTCCCCTGAATTGTAATTTTGATGCGCAGATTATTACTTGTATGGTTTTTTTTTTCTTTGGCTCATGGACTGACTGAAATGCTCTATCGTGATATGCATGCCTGAACAACTAATTTGATAAATCCATTGATTTTTGTAGACATCTATCTAGTGATTCACTAGGCCTTCCATATAGTGCATGATGACTTCTTAGCCCTAGGGCGTAGATGCATTTCAACGTGTCAATTATTTGATTGCCGACATGGTATCACGTTAAGTCATCAAACCATCATTATCGTTTTACTTAGACCTAAGTCCTTGACCATGCATTTAGCGTGAATAGCTCACTAGGGGCTCTATTGCTTTTTATACAATTGAAGTGTTCTTGAGGTTTAATGGTCAAATGACTATCCTTACAGTGGAATCGCAGTAAACTTCTTTTGTTTGAATTTTGACTTCTTTTGTGGTCATTGGACTTTTTAGTTTTAAACCCTTGAGCCTTGGAGAGTTTTACGTGTGTGACCATCATAATGGCACGTATGTTCTCCTTAACCCTACAACCTCAATGATTGCCTATTTAAGTCATGCATTTAGTAAGTAGGCCGTATAAACTAACTACTCTATTTAGGGTCAATCTTGGTAGAGATGTTTTACCAGCGACAATTAATACAAGCATCCAAAGCACATAAAATTGATCGGAATTCAAATGTGATCGATTTTATCAACGAACTTGTGAATTCACTATTAAAGTGCAAGCATTTCATAGTAGTGGGTAGGGCATACCTCTAATCCCCTAAGTTGAATTATCGTTAGCAACATCTTTTTAGTTGAAGGGTGTTCTATGTTTATTGGATTAGTTTTTCATCTTGAGACCATAATCTATACATGTTGTTTCGAAGCATCGTGGACATAAGGAAAGGTCCCTTCCATGCAGTGGATAGTTTATACATCTATATTATTTTTTCAATGGCATCGATACTCTTTAGTATTAGGTCCCCGACTTTGAATTCCCACACTTTTACTTTTCGATTGTAATGTCTATTCATGATTATTGGAATGCTGTGATCTAGATTGATGCCATACTCCTAGCCTCCTCTCGAATGTCTAGATTTTGTCTCAAGAGTGAAGAATATTGAGATTGGTTGAAATTCATCTCTTGATAATTTGACAATCCTATCTCTATCAAGAATACAATATTTATAAAGTATAGCATAAAGAGTATCTCATGAGTAGTTTTTCTTGACGTTATCCACTAAGCCCATATTATTATAGGAGTTTATCCACATAAGCCTCTCTGGTTTTGTCTAATTTGGTCTAAACTCATTGTCGATGGTCCGATTAATTACTTTTATTTGCATGTTTATCTATAGACATGAGGGTGACTATAAACTAAATGGAATCCAAGACCTAGACAATTTTTTGTAATTATTTTTGGATAATTGAGTTCTATTGTTGGTGGTCACTCATTCTAAAAGGTCAAATCAGCAAATGATAATCTAGTGCAGAAACTCCATAACATTTTGCCTTGTAATTTTATCTAATTGGGAGGCCACCACAAATTTAGTGAAGTAGTAGTCAATGTTTATTATATAAACTTGCATTGCCAGGGGTCTATACAAAATGGTCCCAGTATGTCTCGACTTTACTATATAATATGGGCGGTTGTTTTAGGATGCTAAAAATAAAAATGGCGGTCTTTTTCAGACTACACAAAACACGCTTGATTCTCCGCGCGCACACCCTCTCACTCTCCCTGTGTGTTCCAGGTAGGATTAGTACTTTCCCTCAGCGTGTTATCCCTTTTATACCCCTCCACCCACCCGAAAATTCATTTGGGGTGGCTACCTTTTCTTCTTCTTTTCTCTTCACACAGTCCATTTGTCCTTCACTTTCTCGTGTCCACACCCTCTCCTCGCTTAATATTGGTTCCTCTCTCTCTCTCTCTCTCTCTCTCTCTCTCTCACGCTTCCTCTTCCTGGAGATCAAAGCAGCCATGTCTCTCAGAGGGGTAAGCTCAATTACTCCTCTTTGTAATTCAGTTTTTTCTGTTTGTCAACTTTCATTCATTTTGCTAGTTTACATCCAACATTTTGCTGTGATATGCTTGTTTGAAGATTCGATTTCATTTTAGGGTCTAACAAAATTTGGTCATGGTAAAGTTATTTGCTTCCTATATGATGTAGCGGGTTACCAGCTCTTGATCGATTCAGTGTGCTGGATCTTGGTGAAGTTTTCGTTCTGATATTATCTTGATGTAACTTTTTAAAAAAGATTTCTAACAGTGCCTTTTATGTTCTAGGGTATTAATTTCTGTTGTTGGCTTATTAATTTTGTGTAATTAATTGTTTGGGCTGTGACACTTGTCAACGTGGATCAGTCTTGATGAACTGTTTTGGAGATGGACTTTTATTTATAGGCGAAATGCAAGGTTAGAAATTGAATATTAGACCTTATTGTTGGTTTGTTTGTGTTGGCAGCTTCCGTGACATTCTAATGTATTTTGTGTCACATCATTAGAATCTAGACTTATGTGTTTTTACTCCGGAAGTTTTGTGGGAAAAAGTTCAGCTCATCAGTGCCCGATATATGTTCGAATGCTGAGTAGAAAGTGCACGATCTCTTGTTAACTGTTCGCTTGAGCACAATGTTGTCCAAGAGCTTCTGCTTGATGTATGAGTGTTTGTTCCCTCAGCCTTGGGTGTAATATTGGCAGAGGGTTCTGCTTGAAGTATGCGTGAATGGCTGCTTGGGCATGATATGGCCGAGAGTTTCTGCTTGATTTGTGTGAGACTGTTTGCCCGAGCAAGGTATCGGCCAAGAGCACTGGCTTGATTCTCGCTCAACTGAATGCTTGAGCAATAGACTGAGAGTCAGTGTGCGAATTCTTTGCATCTTCAGCCAATTAGACAAGAACTTAACCTCACTTCTCACTTCTTTGAACTACTTTGACCATGCTTTCTTTTTATAAAAAAATCATCCCTTAACCTATCAAATTGCACGAACTGATCTGGAAAAGAAAAAAAAAAAGAACAACCCTTTGAGAGAGCATGACATACATGAGAGAAATTCACCATTCCCTTATGGTTTGTACTTTATGTCAACGAATTTGTTCAAGATCACCCATAAACACTTAATCTTAGCTTGATAACCTTCACAGTTCTGTCAGTTGCAAGGAAGTAGGAGTTTGGGGTGTAAAACTAGTTTGTTCAAGCTTCTCCGCTAAGAAGGAACCAAATGTTCCGGTTTATGTTGCAAGGTTGCAGATTTAAAGAGTTTTTTAGATAATCAAAAGTTCTTGGTTAGTTGACTAGAATCTAGTGCGTCTATACCACAGGTTGTAAGTGACTTTGTATAGTGGTTTTTTGAGTTGGCGATTAATAGGCCAGAGTTTTTTTTTTTTTTTTGAATTCTTGTTCTCGAGTTCTTCCTTCATTAAAAAGATTATATGTTGTTTACATTTCTTGCTTGTTGTTTGTTTATCTTGTTGAAAAGTAATTACCATTGAGTTAATATTCTCTCATTTTTGAATTTTCTCTTATTCTTGTTCCTGTGCTTCTTTTACCTGTTCACCCCTCTAGGTGTAAGTGGGTCTAAAACCGGTTTCTCACTTTTTAGACAATTATTAAGTCCTGCATTGGAGAAAAACGAATGTAAGAAAAAACAAAGATCCATGAGCTTGGTCTAAGATGTGCCAAGATCAACTGGATGAGCTTAATGCTAGGGAATCCTTTGACAATCAACATCAAGTCCAAAAACTTACAATGCCAATAAAGTAAACGCAATTGAATAAGCAGGAAAAAAGAGGCAAAAATTTGCCATCCCAAAAATCATCAGTAATTCACATATGGTGCCTCACCGACAGGAGGAGCTTGTTTCTCTTTGCTTTCACAGAAGACTAACCCATTGCAAAGGACCACTGCAAAAGAGAATGTCACGTCTGAACAGAGCACCCCAAAAGAAAATCTGAAACCTTTTAATCCAAGGAATAAGTGTCGACAAAGTTAGGAACGCTCATTGGCTTGACTTTGATGTGACTGGAAGATCAATTTTTGGGTGAAGGTTATTAAACCATGATTTTTAGCTAATGGACTACACGAACACATATAACCTCAAAGAAGATGAGATCAATCATAAGCCCTAGGGCAATTTTCCCACAAATTATATTGCCATGATTGGTGGATAATATAATAGGTTGTTCTGTGTACCAGATTTGTAGTGAATGTCTTGAATTTCGGGTGTGAATGCTTCTCTGCTCCTTCCTTATTTGTTCTCGGGTTGTCAGACAAGAAAACTTTTAGCATTCCCACTCCTCGTGGAGATTGGATCAATTTTCTCTTTACAAGGAAGCTGTGGGCATCTACCATTGGGGTATCCCCTGTAGGACATGGATAATTGTACTATTTTTCCATTTTGCATTTATTTGTGCTTTCGGGAGAATTAGTTAGACTTGGTGCATTGTGTACGTCCATATCATATATAGCTGCCATCAATTTATTGGTGTGTACAGCTTTGGCTATCTTGTGTTCTTCTTCCTAGCGTATTTGAAATCTGTGCATAAACATTGGCATATTGTGGATGTATAGGTCGTTATTCATTCCATTATATATGCTTATCGTATTCTTTGATTGTAAACTTGTGTGAACCAGTTATAAATTGGAATGATTTGGACAGCATGGATAGGATTTGAAGCACATCAATTATTATCAAGTGTTTATGCTAAACTGATTTTCCTCAAACTGGCTTTGGTTTACAGGGGAGTGCCTTCTCTGGGATGGGTGTTGCTGAGCACAGCAAAATCACATATATGGAACTTCAGAGGAAGAAGGTGCATCGCTATGTGATATTCAAGATTGATGAGCAAAAGAAGGAAGTAGTTGTGGAAAAGACTGGAGGTCCTGCTGAAAGTTATGATGAATTTACTGCATCCTTGCCTGAGAATGATTGCCGCTATGCAGTTTATGATTTTGACTTTGTGACCTCTGAGAACTGTCAAAAGAGCAAGATCTTTTTCATTGCATGGTTAGTTTTTGCATTTAAAATTTTAACCAACTTAAAAAGGCTCCTCAACTTGAATCATGCCACTTGGGTTGTTAAAATTAATTATTTTGGTTAAAGTTGGTTGGTGTTAATTCCTATTATGTTGAAATTTTATACATGAATTTTCATCTTGTGAAGGCACCTTGATGCAATGGTATGGTTGCTTGGGGTTAAATAACTCAAATGGCCTTTATTCATATCAATGTTCAAGCTATTTGCATATGAGTATATGACTCTCCATAATGCTCGCAATTGGTTAACCCTCGTACACTGGATCACCCCTTTTCACCTTATCAATATTACTATTCTATTTAGTGCATGTTCTTTGTTGCTTTTGGCTTTTTTTGACTAGTAGCATTTCAGCATTGTTTCAGTGATGAGGAAAAAGGCTCACCATATGAGACCTGATTCCTAACATAAAATTATTCCATTCAACTGTGCTGCAAGCATGGTGATTGGATGCCAAATTCATCTTCCCGTCTTCATATTGGCTATACCAAGGTCCTTAACTAGCTTCTTTGAAAACAAATTGATAGAATAACACCGTTCGATAATAATATGATGTCCTTCATGTCCATCCCTTCTTCGCACAACCCTCTTCTGATGTTAAGGTTTTGGAACATAAGTACAGGCTTGTTAGCATACATACACATTCAATATAAGAGTATGAGCTATATCAAAATTTCATAATTATTCTCTCATTTACCAACAGTTATCTATTACTATGTCAACATTAACTTGCCCTCATTTTTTGCTTTGGGGAAGTTACATATTCTGATGAGGACTTCTTGATACGTGTCCTTTCTCCCTCCATTAAGGCAATCATAAGAAAATAAACCTATCCACAGATATCACTTAGCTTGGATGCTCTTGTAGTGCAAGATGCAAGAGTAACTGAATTTGGCTTGGAGAAAGACTTCTGAGTTCTGACTCTTTGGAATAGAATCATTAAGCCAGTTGAAAGACTTCTGAGTTCCGACTCTTTGAAATAGAATCATTAAGCCAGTTGTTCTCAGCATCTAGCTATGGATAGTGCATGGTCAACTGAAATAAACTCCACAGTATCCAAGTTATTCTGGATTTCTGGATGAAGATTGATGTGTAGCAATGTATCTTCTGTTGTTCGGAGTCACATAGCTTACTACAATCGTAGAGTTTATGACAGTCTAGGATTCCACATATCTTCCTGTTCATGGTTACATAGCTTATAATAGGCTTCCTTTCCATAACTAGCTGGAATGAACTTATCCATTATAACTCATTATAAATTTCATGGCATCCCAATTTGTAACAGGTGAAACGTATGGCCAAGGCATAGTGTTGTTATTGCCACCGTTGACTAGCGTAGGATAAGGCCCATAAAAGTATTAAAGGCTTTTTTTATCATTTCAAATGCCACGATAAGAAAATGTTCCCCATATGCATGAACCAATTCAGAAGCAAGTTAGGCTTACTTCTCTCTTTTTCTCTGGTAAACTTAGGCAGCCCAATTTTAACTCCATAATCTGGTTGTTGGGTGATTGGTGAGATTAGTGACAGTTACTATCTGAGCAGGAATATTGAAAATATGAACAGGTTGATTGACTGCTTACCCTTTTCATCCTCTAATCTAAGCAAATCTCACCTGTACTTTCTCAAGAATGGTTCCGGCTCAAAAGTTTGTTATGGAGTTCCAATTTCTGCTCAAGTGCTTGAACTAGGCCTTGAAATTCAGTATTTCATCACCTTGATTTTTCAGTTAGCAGATAAAAGTCTGTAAACATCCAGTGATGTTGATCTTCCTATCAAAAAATTCTCAAAATTGGGTTAAATATTTAATGAATGGTGTTCACCATGGCTGTTGGTGTAAATTATTAAAGAAAGTTGCTGTTGAAGCAAAGGAAAAAAAAAAAAAAAACGGCATTGTTTTGGTGAACATGTAAAGAAGTTGCTCCCTGATGCTGGTGCAAGGAAAAACGCCCTCCTTTGCTTGAGTCAGTGAAGGTAATTAACAACACTACACCAATACCATAAAACATGCAACAAAAATGAAGCTAACCACATGCAAGAGACTAAAACCCCTTCAAAACAAGGGTAAAAACTATGCGATTATCATGTCCAACTAGAGCTCCGTAACGAAAAATTGAAATCCATTGGATTTTATTTAGATTTTGCCCTTGAATTATAACTAGTCATAGCTACACAAACCCACTGAAGCTCTTAAACATGCATACACAACTCTCGACATGAGTACACAACTCTCCGCTGAACAAAGTTTCACAGAAATCACAAAACTAGTGGAAGCTTGAGAACTACACTCAAATGAGAGTGAAAATGAGATATATTAATTGGGAGAAATGTTCTACATGTGATTTATTACATTATACATAAAACAGAACAAATACTAGCAAAAACATTGTTTGGATCTGATAATAACACCTTTTCCTTTTCTCTCTCCTCTCTCCTTTTTGTGTTTAGTTTTGAAACAAAAGTGAAACTGCTGAGAAAACTGTGCAAAACTTCACAGCTGCACTTTGAATTATCAAACTGGTTTGCTGCTCGAGCTATAATTGCACAACCCTCTAGCATAATTATTTGCCCATTCTTGTGGAACTCTGCAAAAATTTTGCTTGAGAACTACTTTGTGTAACTGTTAGCTAAAATTTCACTTCAGCAATACATCAAGCGTATATCAAGTGTCAGAACGCACTAGCAGATAAACCAATGAACAACTAGGATCATAGGCGTACATGGGAGTGACTCACCCAACGGTTGGGGGCTAGGTCAACAATGGTTGACCGCCTAATTCTCTGAGGGAACAGAATGTAAAGAGAGAAAAGTTCAGTTCTCTGTTGAAAAGAGTGGATTGAGCACAGAGAATAATTCAGTGCTGTATAAAAGGGAGAGAAAGCAGCTGGGCTGTTTGGAAGAGAGGCTGCCAGCAAGTTCTGAGCAGGATATGATTTCATGCATGGAGGTTCTGGTTTCTATGGTTTGCAAAATATTTGGGCTGCTAAATTTATGTTTTGTAGGTCTACTACATGGGGGTTTGGGGCTGCTGTCTAATTTAGACTTATTCTGCAAGTATTTGTAAGAATCAACTTACGGAGAATTATCTCCTTACCAAAATTTGTAAGGGGGAAGAGAATGGGAGGAGGAAGACATTGAGAAAACTTAAATGGTAAAACTAGAGTTCCCAATTTGAGAAGGGAAAGGGTCTTCAAAAGAAATTTTGCTTCACAGGTAAATTTCATCTCCCTTGTGCTTTAATAACAATTCTGAATTTATACTGTTAACTGAAATGCTAAGGCTATTTCTATTTTGAAGGCAGGTAAATGCAACAATAAAGCAAAACAGAAGAATCCCTTTCGGTTGCCTCCCATCACATGCCGTCCATGTGTCCTTGCTGACTGTTGATGTATTTTCCATGTGTCATGTGCTTCCCACATGATTCAGCTACTCCAACAACTATCCTCTTCGATCCACTATGCCTTGATTGCACGGTTATTATCAATCCACCCATGTGGCTGTGATGCGTGCTTCCTAATTTCACCTGTCTCTCTTCATGTGCTTTTGCTACTTTGTCTGGAAACTTCATGATGCTCCTGCCATCCTTCATCTGACTATGGGGGAAAGGCCACGTGTATGGCTATGATGAACACTTTCAGAGCCTTATGCATTTAACTCCCATCTGCCTATATCAGACTTCATTTGCTATCAGTCGTCTTCTTTCCTTACCTGCATCTCCTCCATTCTCCCACCTAGGGTTCCCTCTTCCTTTTGACTTTTTTATTCTATTATTATTATTATTATTAATTTTCTTTTCTTGTAGTCATTACAGTGTTGGCCTAAATTCAGGGTGATGGTGGTTGTGAATTGTAGTGGTGGTTTCTGGGCAGGATGTTTTGGTTGAAGAGTTGCTATTGGTGTTGAGCAACTGCTAGGAAATGTGTGCGCACTTTTTGGCATCTGCAAAGAAGGTTCCGCAGTGGTTGTGAATTGTAGTGGTGGTTTCTGGGGGGCTGTTTTGGTTGAAGAGTTGCTATTGGTATTGAGCAATTGCTAGGAAATGTGTGCGCACTTTTTGGTGTCTGCAAAGAAGGTTCTGCAGTTAGGTTTCAGATTTGGGTGTGGCAAATTTGGGTAAGCAATTTTGGCAATTGTCAGCAGTGGTGATTGGGGTGGAGTTGGTTCCTCATGGCAGCTTGGTGGCCAAGTAATGCATTTTTTTGTGGTGGTGGGTTATAGAAGACTGTTCTTGTGTCTGAAAGACAGTGGTTCAATCGTGTTGGGTGCTGACCAGCAGTTGCAGTGGCTGCACAAAGGTGAGAGACAAACGTGTCTCTGATACCAAACTGATGGGCAAAGGGGTTCACTGTATGTAAGACAATGCCAAAGTCAAAATATTTCCATTCAATTGCATTAATGTAGCACTTGGTGAATTGCAAACCATGCATTTAAATGGGTTAAAACAAATTCTTAACTTTTTGCCAAATATACTCTGGTTTTTGGGTATGTTTTCTATTTCTGTTCTCAACCTTTATTTTCCCAAATTGTATTTTGAGCCTTTATTTTACTGCATGTTTTATTCTATGCAAAAAGGGTTTTGTTGAGATTTGATGTATAAGAACTCCAAAAATGATCCTTTTTATATTTGTATCAAAAAGTGGTCAAATGACCTAATTTTTGCATAGAATAAAACTGGTGCTAAGATAAAGATTTAGAATAGAATTGGAAAAGAGAGTTGTGAATATTTTTGATATTTTTTCTAATTCCAATATAACACAATTATGATTTGCTGATTACATGCATGATGATGGAATGCCACATTACCTTCTCTGTCTTCACGATGGCTAGGCCAAGATCCTTAATTAGCTTCTTGGAAGTCAAATTACATCAATACTAACATGAATTTCTTCAGCACCATCCCTTCCTTGCATTCGGCCAATCCTTTTCATTCTTTTCTTTCTTTAATGTCAAAACTCTTTAGACTGTTAGTAAGCAATTTCTTTGCTTAATAAAATCCAGACTTAGATTGTTATCCTTTTGCCCTCATGTTTCCTTGCATCTTTGTCGTTTGCTTTAATATCTGCTTATGTCTCTGCATTCAGTTCAGCAAAGACATTTAAAACTTACCATTTACTTCAGCTTTTCCAGTTTTGGTCAGTATTGGTTTGAATTCTGAATTTTAAACTTACCATGATTAACCCACGGATAAATGTATATGCGATAAAGGTATTGCATTAAATGATGTACAAAGATAAAGGGTGTTTATATTAGCCAAATACAAACTATATATGGAAGAGAATAAAGACAAAATATTCTTACTCTAGAATATTAGGTTTGGAAACTTAATATTATATATGACATGATAATGTTGACATCTCTTCAAACTCAAGGAGGTAAAGTGCAGTGCAACTTGAGCTTGGAAACTAAGTGATGGAAACCACCTTGTTGATTCAGACTTGATGAAGATGTTGGAGGATTGATCAGCTGATGGGATATGATAGATATGTGTGCCTCTTGTCATGTATGTGGGTGAACAAAACGGCAATCATTTTCATTATGTTTGGTTTGCTCATGTAATACATCATTGTGAGTAATTTGTGTGATACTTTGACAGCCAGAATGCAAGATAACACTAGGATGTGGAACTCTCACATCTTCCAGTAGTCATTCAACAAAATAAGTTTAGCAATTGTATCAGTTAGGGTATGATATTTTTCTACAGTGCTAGAACGGGCTACAACAAATTGCTTTTTACTCCCATATGAAAAAAGAGATGTACCTAAATGGAAACAATAACTAGTGGTAGAATGTCGATTAATGGCATCACCAGCCCAATTTGCATGGGAAAAAGCACATATTTGGGAGCTGAGTCAGCAGAAAGTGAAGTGGGTGGAATGAAGATCCTTTAATGTTGGGAAGGATTTAGAGCACAGCTACATAGTGGGTTGTTTGTAGTGTAGCCGTTAATTGACTAATGAGATGAACTGCATATGCAATGTCAACGTGTGTAATAGTAAAATAAATAAGACCTCCTACTAGTTGTCAATAATGTGTCGCATCGGATGAAATAGTGCCATCAGATGGAGTAAGCTTGACATTTGGTTCTAAAGGAGTCAGGGCAGTCTTACTATCACTTATAGAAGCATGGGTGAGCAGATTTGAAGAATACTTTGCTTAAGGGAGGTAATATTTTGCTCTAAGGCCAAGGAAGTAATTAAGAGTATCAAAATCTTTCTTCTCAAACCGGTTGTGAAAAAGCTTTAAAAGCCTCAATGACTTCTATATAATCACTGGTAATGATCATTTTATCAATATAAATTAAAAAAAGGATAGTATTGAATGTAGTTGTACAGTTGGAGAGAGCCGAGTCATGAGTTTTAGATGTGAAGCCAAGTTTGGTAACTTTAGAACAAAACTTATCAAACCATATATGAGCTCTTGGGTTTGTTTAAGACCATATAGAGCTCGACGAAGGTGAGAAACTTTATTTAGAGGATGATCACATTCAGATGGAGGCTGCATGTGAACTTCTTTTGTCAAGTCACCATGAAGAAATGCTTTATGAAGGGCAACAATTGCAATTAATAAGTGAACAGAGATGTGACAGTCTATTAGTGTAAAAGTCACCTCATAATCAATACTATACTCTCAGATAAAACCTTGAGTGACAAGGTGAGCCTTATGGCGTTCCATTGAGCCATTAGTCTTTGTCTTGATTTATGTATCTACTTGTTTTCAACCACAAATTTTCGTGAATTCAGGTCAACCAAATTCCATGTGCAGTTCTTTTTCAAGGGCTAGAATTTTTTCAGTCATTACTTATTGATAGTACGGATGTGATCTTCTTGATAGGTAGAATGTTTATATAATGTAGCAAGAACATCATAGCAATGAAAATCCTATAACTAAGATGGGGGCTCACGCGCCAAAGTGGGATGATAGTAGTGAATATTATCAAAGGAGTGAGAGTTAGCTGACATATCAATGGACGGAGTAGCCTCATAATGGATTAGCGTGGGAGGATTGCCAGCTGGATTTGAAAAGAGCTATGGGAGGAAAATCTAGTGGAAATAGAATAGCAAAGAAACCAAGGAAAGGATCTCAAAATATTTTATAGGATGTCAATGGAGAAGAGGAGAAAGTAGGCAAACTAGTAAACATTAATATTCCCAAAAGATAGCATGACCGGGATAAGAAGTTTTTTGAGAGAGGGATATAATACTGATATTCTTTTTGCTCAATGCCATGCCTAATGTTATAGTAGAAACGAGCTTGAGGTTCCGATTTGTTTCTTTAATGAGATTGAAGGAGAACAAAAAATTCACACCCCAAAACTTGGAGAAGATCATAGTGAGGTTGTTCCTCCAAGAGGTGCTTGTACAAGATATGTTTACAGATTACTGAGGATGGAAGACAATTAATGGTATAAGCTACAGTGTGGATTTCTCCCCAAATTCTTTTGGAAGAGTAACATACATGAGAAGAGATCAAATAATATTTAGAATATGTCCAAAAGCTTTCTTTTAGCATGACCATTTTGTTGAAAATTTTAGGTCTGAATTTGTGGTGAATTGTATCATGTGATTTAAGAGTATTAATCGTGGATGAAAATATTGGTATCGATATTGATATTAATTGTAGCTATATCGATTAATATTTATTAGTGTTAAATATATTGAAAATTTTTTTTTTTTTTAAAATTGTAAGCTAATAGGGCCATATTGGTAAATATATCATGATATATTACTGATACGACTATATGTCTAAATGTTGTTATAATATCAGAAAATAACAGTATTAGGGGGGCCCGAGAGAGAGAGAGAGAGAGATGAGGTGGAAATCTAAGAATAGGCCAACAAGTTGAAGTAGAGGGAGACTGAGACGTATCAGTCTGTTTCAGTCGATATCGGCCAATATTTGGTACTTTATATTGAGAGTGTGAGCTGAATGTGCTAGTGCAGTTTGAATTACATGCAAGTCAGCATGTCCAAGCGGAGGGTTGGGCCTTTGGCTTTGTGAGTACATTTTGCAAATGTTTCCAGAAACCTTTATACCACTTGTTCTCATCTCATTTCAAGAAACCCAATATGAGCTTCCATCATGGTTTAATTGAACATACATTGAAGCTAATCACTTAAACTATTCAAGCTTGAGTGTTCTTCTGCCTTAGTTTTGACAAGCTGCAACTGATATTCATTTTGAACTTTGACAATCGTGTGAATCTATTAGTCTGCTGTTAGCATCAAAACTTTGATCATGTGACACTTGGGGTCAGCATTTTACCTTGTATTTACATATTCACTTAGGATTATAAGGAATTTTGGTGCTGGTCTTTCTTTGCCTCGTCTCTACTCCCCAAAACCCATTGGCCTCTCTACTATGAGAAAATCAAACAAAGAAAATAACTCCATTATGGAAAACTTTAGGGTTAGAAAGATAGGCTTGTTTATACAAAGCCAATCAGGAACCTTATTTCAAAACTCGCTTGACCCATAGAAGAAGAAAGGTGAAAATCAGCTTCAGGATCAAAACACTTCCAAGTCATAGAAGGGTCAGAGAAATGCTTCTCATCTTATTAAAAACTTGGTTAAAGCTAGTTACGGAGGATATTTGTCCAGAAAAGTATTGACTTGATTAGGAGATTCTTTTCTTAATATCTGGATGGAAATGCATTCTTTTTATTAAAGTATGCACACTATAACTAATCTTATTGGATACCTTAAATGATTGATCAAACTAGCTAGGATTTAGGATTTACGCCTTCCCTTATAGGGAAGTGTTTGCTTCATATGAAAATACTCCATTGTAGCAAATTGCTGTATAAACCTCCTGAAAAGCAACTACATATAGCTAAATGAGGAAGAATATCATTCCCTAATACTTTGACATAGCTTTTGTGAACTTTTTTCAACGAAAGTCTTCTATGGTTCGGTAATAAAAGTACCTGTCCCCCTCCATGAGCGAGGTATGGTTAGTGTCATTGGCCATAAGGATCTTGTGTGTGTGTGTGTGTGATAGCAAAAAAGGGTTGTGGGGTCCGTGAAAGATTTAGTTCCTTTAATATGGAAGGTCTTTCTCCGCAAGAATGCTATTATGGAGGTATGTGGAAGTCATTCCGAGTGCTAGGATGGGAAGTAGATGGAGGAGAGAGTTGATGGCTGACTGGAAAGCTGAAAGGTGCTGGCATCCTTGCAAGATGAATCTATATAGGCCCATTCCTCCTATTCATTCAATGTGGGCATAAGCATAGGTTCAGCTTTTTTTAATGCTGTTTGTGTCCCTAGGCTGAAAGATGATGTGATTAAAGGTTGAGATTTACTTTTATGCTAGTTTTCTTTGGTTGATTTTCTTGCTGTATTGTGGTGCCTGTCCATATATATACATTTTTTTGAAATCTTTATGTTTTGCTCCCTGGTTTAACTGAAGTTTAGGATGTTTTCTCCTTTCTTTTCTTTTCCATTAAATGTTCATGACTGATGGATAAGTGTGCCAAATCATTTTCATAACATCATATTGCCACGTTACCATGGTGGTCCTTTTTTAATTCTTTTTCTATGCTCAGTTTCCACCTCATTTCAGCATTTTTTAAAATATATATGGCCTATGTGGCATATGCTTGTCCTGTAAGTCTTCCATTGTATGTTCTCTTGTTTTTCCATAGTTGAGATTAGAAACAAGGAGAGAGGTAGGGCGTTAAAATATGGAATTAGGTGATAAAAGAGAATTTGAATTGCTTTAAATTGAGTGGAATGATAGAAGAGGATTCGTATAGCTGATATCAAGTGTTTGGGACTTAAGGCTATCTGTTGTTGGTTTACAGAACTAGTTTGTTAAAATATTGATGTTTATAGTTTTCTTGGATGTATGACATCTATTTGTTAGTACTCCTGTTAGTTGGTGATGCATAGTCATTTAATTACTAAAGGAAAAACTCAAACAAGTTTAGAATTTCTAGAAATATGATATTTATTGGTTGATGATACATATTCATCATAGTTCTAGAAGCCTTATTCAGGACCTAGTTTAAGGAAGAATTTTAGAATATTCTATAAAGATAACTTTGTCTATAATATTCTAAAATATTCTTACATCCATTATTACACCGACTTCACTGTCTATAAATAGATGAAAGATGTATTTCCTGGGATGTGGAAAATCAAATCCAAAGTTTCTGAGAATGAAACCCAATCCTTTACTTTCCTATTTTTCACAATTTCTCTGCTTCCAATATTTCCTCCAATATAAATAAAGCTAACCTATTTCATTGCTTCAATATTTACTGCCCTCCTTTTTATTAAATTCTAACAATTCCAAATGACACAGGTATCTCAATTGTCTTATCTTTGTGTTTCCATGCATGGTGAGGTTGCGCCTGAATCTGTCCAAGATCAAAGTTGCACTATTTTTTGACCTGTTTTCTCATTTTTACTAAAGTACAGAAAGCATGAAGACTAAGAAATGTACTTGAATCTATATACACCTTCCCTTCTATTTTAGATCAAAGAATATCATATGCTATTCCATTCCATTTGGAATAGAGAGGTGCTTGACATCAGTTTATAAGATCTCAAGGCTCACATGTTGTCAGCAACACCTACCTTTCCGGGCTTGAGTTGGCTTAAAGGTCCAAAAGCCCTTGTGGCCAGGTGGTATGGCCTCAAATCATTACACATCATACTTTATGTTTTTTATTTGTATTAATGGTTATAGAAGCATACGTTGCTTAAATGATAGGAAACTAGGACTTCAAGTGAAGCATAGTGACTGAGATAATCCAAACCAGTATCTTGACCAATGATTGGATAATGTTATTTTAAAATTATGATGTAGGCTAACTTACAATTGTTTGCTGCTGTTAGTGTACAAATTGTAACATAGCTAATTAACTATTGAGGCTTCTGCTTTGTATATTTTAGGTAGATATAAAATTGCTCTAAGATGCTTCTTCCATGAGCCTAGTGTGGCCTATTTATATGTAACATCATCATTTTCCTTTCCAGGTCCCCATCTGTGTCACGCATTCGCTCCAAGATGCTGTATGCCACATCCAAGGACAGGTTCAGGAGGGACTTGGATGGGATCCATTATGAGATTCAGGCAACCGATCCTACGGAACTGGATCTCGAAGTGCTGAGAGAGCGTGCAAACTAACTTGTTTTGCTGCTATCCCATGGATTTCTAAGGCTGAAAAATAAGCGCTGAAGGCTATTCTGGAAACAAAAAGTAATGCACTTCTTGATTTAACTACCTGTGTAGTCTTGCGTGCAATACGTAGTTGTGGAACAGAAGTGCCCATTGCTTAATAGTTTCTTAGACTTCTTAACTAACTTGGCATCATCTTATGAAAAAGAATAAACCTTAGCACCTGGGGAAGGCTGATTAGGTATCCCAAAGTTTTGGGGATTTTGGGTTCCTTGTTGCCATGATGCTTCCGAGGTGATGTATTGTTGTGGTTATGGATATTGCTCATCTGGTTGCTGTTCCTACTATATTCTAGTAAGAAGTGTATTTTTTGAATGGTTACCTTTGTAATCATAGGAGTTTCTGTATGACTGCAGAGCAGCTGTATTGCTTTTTCATCAGATGCAGTATTGGGGTATGTGTAGGAGATCTTGAGTTTCAGACTGCTGTTAGAGTTGCAGCTTGAATGATGTAGCCAGCTAAAGCTATAGACACGTATACAGTCGAGTTGCTGTATCTCCTGCACCCCCTCCCTTTTCTGATGAGGGTTCCACGCCCTCCCCTGCTCTTGTTTGGGGGGTGTAAGGATGGAAGAAGTGAAAACTATGAATTTGGTTCCCCTTCGTAGCTTTATTAATTCCAAAATAAGGTTAATATATTGCTTTTCCTTTACTTCCTTTCTCATTCCTTTCCACCCCCTCGATCATCTTCCTGTTCCCTGTGTCCCTTCTCTGACACCAAGGAACCTACTAAACGACTGCCAGCTAGTGCAGCTGAAATTTGCCACTTGTGCTGCGAAGCGTCTTGTAAGGAATTGAGAAATTCCACTTCTATCTCTAAGTTTGTGCCTACCTGCCATGCGTGTGGGTAAATTGGTCACATTCATTCCTGTTGTCACACCATCAATTTGCTGTACAACCAAAAATAATGGGTAAAAATGAACAAAATTGTTATTCATATTCAATAGTTAAATGAACAAGTAAAAAGATTGAATTAGAAAGTAAATTTGGGGAGAAATTTGGATTAAGAAAAGTGATCTGAAAAACACTTCTAAAAATTACTCGTAAAATTGTTCACATTGCCTTAAAAGTTCAAAATCGTTTATTGTGGTATTTGGATAGTGGATGCTCCAAGCACATGTGTGGCAATAAAGTTATATTTTTGTCTCTGTCTGACTATCTCGATGAGACGGCTATCTTTGGTGGAGTCAGGGCTCCCATTCTCTGCAGAGAACAGATCAGTATGTCTAGGCTCTTAAAGCCGTATGATGTTTTGTATATCTCAGAATTAAAATCCAACCTCCTGAGTATTAGCTAATTTTATGATAAAAATTTTGAGGTCAGATTCTTTCAGGACAAGTGTTGTATATATAATATAAATGGCACAATTGTATTGGAAGATAAGAGAACTCTTGATAATCTCAACAGGATCGAGCTAGGGCCTATCCTGGGATGCCATCCCGAAAAAATCAATTTTATTGAATTGTGACATCAATGACTTGGATATTTAAATTGTAAAAATCTGAACAAAATTTTGAAGAAAAATTGTATTGAAGGGCTTCCAAAATTGTTTAATGTTAAATACCATGTGTGTGGTCCATGCTAATTTGGAAAACAAATTAGGGCGGGCCATCCATCACTTAGTGACATTTACATCTTGCGTCTCCTTAAACTAATTCATATGATTCTTATGGGACCTTCTAGGACGAGAGTTTAGGGGTTAAAAAGTATATCCTAATGGTTGTAGATGATTCTTCTAAATATTCTTGGATAGGCTTTATCAATAAAAAGTCCAATACTTTTGATCACATAAAAATTTTATGTAAAAAATTTATAAATGAAAAGTGAACTCTGATCATGAGAATTTAGAGTGATCATGAAAAGGAATTTGAAGATTCAAGCTTTGAAAATTTTTGTAATGAAGAAAGAATTCAACATGAATTCTCTAGTCCTATCACTCTTTAACAAAATGGGATTGTAGAATTAAGAAATCAGATTATTTATGAAATGACTAGAAGTATGATGTAAAACAAAAATATTGCCTTACACTTTTGGGGTGAAGTCGTGATTACAACTTGCCATATAATTAATAGGGTCTACTTAAGACCTGGGATGGATTAGACTTTCTATGAACTTTGGAGATGTAAGGATCAAATTCTTAGGACTTAGCCACACGACCTTAATGGGAAATCGGCCTAGGTAGCAAGTTTATCGGTTAGTATAGTTGACTGGATTGGTTAGATGACCGGAGTAGAAAGTTGATCGGATTGGATAGATGACCGGAGTAGAAAGTTGATCGGATTGACTTGTTGACCGAATTAGCTAGCTGATCGGATTGACATGTTGACCAGTTTGGATTGGCTTATCAGCAGAATGAGAATAGAGGTCGGAATAGTCAAGCCAGAGTGGGTGATCTGCTCCCACCTGTTTTGCTAACTTTTCAAGGTAGGGGAGTTGAGCAAAAAAAAAAAAAAAAAAAGAAAAGTATCAGAGTAAGTGATCTACCCTTACCTGCTCTCATCTGCCTCGTTGTCTTTAAAATAGGATTTGGACATTAGGAAAGAAAGTTTGGAAAAGAAAAAGGGGTATGAAGGAGAAGAAGGAGAGGAAGAATTTTCAGGTCAGATTCGAGTAAGAAAATTTATAGATCAGAATTAGGCAAGTGCACCCTATACTTTGTCTTTAGTTGATACTGATTCTTGTCCGATTCTTTCGGGTATTATTGTTCTAATACCATTCTTTGCTATGTTTCTAACAGATTGTATATTATGATAATTATTTTCTCATATTTTATGAAGAAACTTTATGTTTCAGTGCATATACCGTGCTTTATATGTCAGATTTTATTGTTTATTCCATGACTCATATTTGAATATTGTTAGATTTCTCTCTTCTGTTTGAGTTCGAATTGAAATAAAATTTGGTAAAGTTCAAGTTATTGTACATAGAAAATGTTATCTTGTATGTTTATTCAAATTGTTTATAAATATCAATTTACTTATTTGAAAACCTCATATGTTGGAAGTTAACATGCAAGCCACAAAACCAAGGAAATTTGTAAATGAAGAATAGTAAGTGAAATACTGTAGTTTGTTATTTGTCATTTGTTATTTGTTATTAGATATATGGCCATCGGATGAAAGATCTATGTGTAGAGTTTCCATCCAAAATGCTATTAAGAATTAAGAAATTGGATTAAGGATATTGAAGTAATAATCCGAGGATTGCCTCTGGGCCACAGCAGAACTTTTGGTAGCATCTTTGGATTATGACTACGTATGTCGGGTTAAAGTTATTACCGCCCACCTATGAGAGTAGAATCAGAGGATCGGCCTTATATTGTGTGGATAATATACAATCCTTCATCGCTTTGTCTAGTCCCGATGATTGAGTTTTTAGAATGATTTTGAAGGCAAAGTATTTAAGAATAAAATAAATGACATTCGGATTCAAAGTTGATCGGTACTCATGAAAACGTCTTTGGCCAATGTTTTATGTTCCTATATGCATTATGTTTTTATCACGTTTTCTTTTGATTTCGTTTTGAAGTGACAATTATGCATGTATTTACTTATTGTACTTTGTTGAGCAATCGGCTCACTCCTTGCTATTTTTCTTACCTTTAGATGAGTAAGAGTTTATGCCGGATGAGAAAGAGTAGAGTCAGACGGACTATCAGGTTTGAGAGGCCGATCTGGATTCACATAGCAATTTATGGATCGATTTTTGATATTTTTTGGTCATTTTGGAGACACCTTTGTATAAACGAATCTGTTGTGAATATTAATGGGTATTTTGTATGCTTCCGCTAATGTACTATGGTTTAATTATTTTGGTTCTTAGTGGCATCTCTCATGTTATTGGTTTTGCTTCAGAGCTGGCCGACTTAGATATGGCTGACCTAGATAAGGTTGACCTAGATATGTGGCTAGTCTAGATGAGGTCGACTTGAAAATCAGTCGGTTTGAATCCTGTGTGTTATTGTAAGATTTTGTATGGTTATTTATATTTGCCTTATTACTTTATTTGTATTTTGATATTGACGGATGTGAATAGCAGCCTATCAGAAATCCCGTCCGTCACAGGAGAGGTAAGAAACCCAATGTAAAGTATTTCCACATTTTTGGAAGTAAATATTTCATTCTATGCAATAGGAAAAATTTAAGTAAATTTGACTTTTAAAGCGCTGAAGGGATATTTTTAGGATATTCTCTTTCAAAGAGAGCGTATTGGGTGTATAATTGTCGCACTCAAACTGTTATGGAGTCAATTAATGTCGTTGCCAATGATGTCCCAGTGAGCAACCTGAATTGAGTCTTCATATGAATCAGCTTCTGCGGATATTCCCGATGAGACCCCGATTGTCGTCCCAGTTAAGGAACCTTTAGCCAGAGTTAAATTAAATCATCAAAAAGATTTTATTTTAGATGATCTGAGTGAGGGTATGAGATTGCATCACTATGTGTTCTCACTTAGAACCGAGAAAGGTTGCGGAGGCCCTGAACGATTGATGTTGGATTAATGCGATGCATAAGGAACTATACCAATTTCTTAGGAATGACGTGTGGTCCTTAGTTCCTCGATCCAAAGATACAAATGCTATTGGGATGAAGTGAATCTTTAAAAATAAAATTGATGAAAATGGAAATGTTACCCGTAATAAAGTACGTCTTGTCGCTCAAGGATACACACAAATGGAAGGAATCGATTTTGATGAGACCATTTTGCTTCTATGGCTCATTTTGAATCTATAAGAATCTTACTGTCCATTGAATGCACTATGGATTTAAATTTTATCAAATGGATGTTAAAAGTACTTTTTTCAATGGTATCATCTAAGAGGAAGTTTTTATTGAGCAACCAAAGGGATTTGTTAATCTCATGTTCCTGGACCATGTGTACAAGTATAAAAGGTATTGTATGGTCTTAAACAAGCTCCAAGAGCTTGGTACGAGCAACTCGCCTCATATCTTAGTGACCACAATTTTGTTAAGGGTAGTATTGATAAGATACTCTTTGTGAAAGCTTCTGGAAAATGTATGACTGTTGTCCAAATTTATATTGATGTTATCTTATTTGGTGCTACAGTGGATTCTTATGCTCATAAATTTACTAATTGCATAACTTTTGAGTTTAAAATGAGTATGGTAGGAGAACTTACATATTTTCTCAGTTTACATATTAGACAACTAGCTCAAGGTATTTTCATCTTCAAAATTAAGTATGCTGAGGACCTTGTCAAACTTTTTATGCTAGACAATAAAAAGCATACTCAAACACTCATAAGCACTTTTTTTAAAATTGGATTGTGATCCCATAGCGAAGAGCATAGATTAGACCCTATAGAAGTATGATAGGAAGTCTCCTATAAATTAACTACGAGTAGACCCAACATTACTTTTAGTGTCGGCGTATGTGCTCGATATCAATCAAATTTCAAAGAATCTCACTTAAATGTTGTCAAACGAATCATTTGATATGTTAATGGCATGTCCAATTATGGGATCTTCTACTCTTGAGACTCGTATCTTAATTTGGCTGGATATTCCAATACCGACTGGGCTGGAGATGCCGGTGATCACAAAAGAACCTCTGGTGGATATTTTTATGTTGGCTCCAATATTATAGTCTGACTGAGTAAGAACTAATTTCATCTCCTTGTCTACTAGTGAAGCATAATACACTACTATTGGTAGTTGATGCATACAAATTTTATGGATAAAATAAACATTTTACGATTGTGGTATCACTTAGGATGCCATGATAATTTATTGTGACAACACAAGTGCCATCATTATTTTGAAAAATCCTGTTCAACACCCTTGCACCAAACAATTTCTTTGTGAAAATGTATGTATAGCCAAAAACACCATTTTATTTGGGAAATTGTTGAAACTCAGGTTATAGCCCTTGAACACACTCCAACCGAATATCAACTGGCCAACATCCTTACAAAACCTTTGGATAGCCTTTGTTTTGAACCCTGTAGGATTGCCATTGGTGTTTGCTATCCTTCGTCAGATACGTGAACCTTAATTGTGTCTTTCCGTATTAAAAAAAAAAACTCAGTTAATTGCACCCGCAACGCGCTTGATGAATGCTTAAGCGCAACATCTTAGCCATTTTATCTTCAAGCGCACATCGTGCGCAACAACACTGTGCCTCTCAAACCCTCGGCTCTCTCTCTTTGTCTTCACCTTCTCCTCCTCCCTATCGTCCACCTCATCCAAATCCTCTAGATCTACTCCTCCCAGTGGGCGCCATTGAAGGTAATTTCTTTTTCTCCACCTCCTTGGTCGTTGAGGTTCTTTATGCCATTAATGGCGAAATTCATTTTTCTCCACGAACAACCCTCTTCGTGTGTTTGCTTGGTTGCTTTGCTTTATATGCATATTTTGCACCGATTTGTAATCTATCATGCCCCATTTTCCTCGATTTGACCATTTATAGTGATATTCGACCCATGCCCTTTCGAGCCAGTATAACTAACACCCTTGACCCATGTTTTTCTTCAAGGTCGCATTCTCATGTGCCTCTATTGTGGTAGTTTGTGTGGTGCCTCTATTCGTGGGATGCCATTGTTGCGCCATTGTAACACCTCATTTGATTGCGCCTCTACTACTGGCCTTGTGCGCTGGACGGGATGCTATTGTTGTTGGCGCTATTGAACCTAGGATTGCTACTAGCTTTGCTCGCCCATTGAAGCGTGGTTGGCACATTCCGCGTTGGTCCCATTCCTCTTTCGCGTCATTTTGGTCATGTACTCGAATTGCGCTTTCTTGCCGTTTTCTATCATTTTTGGTATACAAATGTCGGCTCCTTGAAATCTCTCTCCAGAAAGTCAGTTAGTAAGCGTCTTAAAGCAAGCAGGCATACTGCTCCTAATCGATTCTGTAATGTCGAAGCTGAGGATATATCCTCGAACGGGAAGTTGATCTTTCCTCCCTCGATCCTTCTATTTCCTCACTATTCACGGACCGGCACTAGGAGCTTCTGCTGACCAACTTGCTTGCCCCCGCTCCACTATTGGTTCAAGAATTCTATTCGAGCATCTTTGATTATACGGCCAATATCTTATCTATCTTCTTAAGGGGGAGTCACCATTGGATTATCCCGGTCATGCTCTCCCGAACTCTAGGTATCCCTCAAGTTATCAATCCCAACTATCCCTACAAATGGAATACCATGCCACCCCACGCTGAGGTAGCCTCTTTTTTTCATGGCTCCCACATGGGTTGGAATGAGAGATCATTTAAAATCAAACTCCTCTCCCCTCGGCGGATGGTTGTGAACTGGATTATGTTGACTATAATCTGTTTTTAGTCTCTTACTTCTCCTCAATCCCTCTCGACAGAACTTTCTTCTTCTACTCTCTCTTGAGTAGGCAGACCATTGATTTTCTGTTTCACTTGTACTCTCATATCCTTGCTCATTTTGTATTCAAGAAGGATGACAACCTTCACCATGGTTCTCTTATCTAATGCCGATTGGTTCAAGCATTGAGTTTTCAAACATTCCCTGTGTGCCGCTTGACGGTCCCATTACTAGTATCACATTCGAGCAAAGCTGGTCCCACACCCATCGCTCCTCCTCGGTCTCTGATGATCCCCTTGATGAGCCTCTTCCGGAAGATCCTTTTATTTCTGCTAGGGCTGCACCATCAGATCCAGGCCCCTCACGTCCTTTTTCCTCTTCCTCCTCCTGGCTTCTAGGCCAGCTCTCCCGCATTTCTTAGCAGTTCGCACAGCTCTTCACATCTCATCAGCGCCTGCATGAGTCTTAGGAGCAAATAGAGTGACATCTTCGGCACATAGAGTGACATCTTCGGCACCTTTCTACTTCTCAAGTGCAGCTTTGCTCTGACATGCTTGACTGTTTTCAGCGTCTTGTCACTTGTCCTGCTACTCAGGAGGACCAACTCATCGTCTCTCTTTCGCGTGGTGGTCCCATCAGCCGCCATCTTCCCAGGATTCTTTTGAGTCTGGATGATGCCCTTTATCATTCATGACAAAAAAGGAGAGTAGTTCTCTTTCTTAGGGGGTGGTGTTATATTTTAGGGGGAGTTTTGATATTGTGTTTGCGAGCGATTCTTTTTTTGCTATCTCCTATTTTTGATATAGCATTTCTTGTCATTTCATATTTGTATCCTATTGTTAAACTGCTTCATTTGATATTTGTGTACATGTAGTTACCTGTTCTATCTGCTATATGTGCACATGTATGTGTGGCTTTATTTATTTCCTATTCGTATCATTCTTTGTTTGTGCTAACTTTATCTGAATAGGAACTGCGGCTTCTTTTTGCACAGTAGCTCTTTTCTGTCTTCTTTGAGTTGTGTTTAGTGTCTATTGTCCACTAGGTATAGATTTTTATGTACGTGGATTCCATCTTGGTGGTGTCTGAACCCATAATTTTTTTAATTTTAATTTCTTCTTTTTGTGGAGTTTTGCTATGGAATTGTCAATGGGGGAGATTATTAGGCGTATTGTATGTTGGTATATTTTGTGACCGTGTTAGTCGTTTATTAGTGAAGATTATTTATTGCCATGAAGATTTGCATATGTTTCTCGTTTACTGGTAGCCGAAGCATCTCTTCAGTATTTACGCCTGCCTTGCGCTTGACCTATGCCTGCTCCCCACTTGAATGCCGATTCTAAAAAGTCCATGCTCAAATCACGCCTGACGTGTGCCCAAAGCATTGATTCCAGAAAGTCCACGCTCGAATCACATTTGAGGCATGCCCGAGGCGTTGATTCCAAAAAAGCTGCATTCAATTCCTGCCCGAGGCATGCCCTAAGTGCCGATTCTAGAAAGGCTATGCTTGATTCATGCCCGGGGCATGCCCTAGGCACCAATTCTAGAAAGTCCGCATTCGATGCATGCCCATTCTGCGCTCGAGCGTTTGTGCGCATACCCAATAAAACCCTAGACATGCCTACCGTGCGACCAACCCGCGCTCGAGTATTGGGGCATGCATTTTCCAAATGGTTGTATTTTTAAACGTTATTTTTGGGCCTTTTTATATATAGTTGCCTCCTTTTTGCTTAATACTTTTCTGAGATATTTCTCATGGCTGCTCAAGGCAAAACTCTTTCTTTTAAGCTTCAAATTGTGCCTAATAGAAAAAAGCCTCATTTGATTCATGTGCTAAAATTCTTGAGTTTTCTTCTCTTCTCCATTTTACTAATTACACATTTTTGGGTCTGTTAACCCTTGTGAGAGACGTGGGTGATGTAAAAATTGGGTTCTAGTGGTTTACGGTGATTTGACAGCTTGTAAAGGAAGATTGATAAGAAAATCGGAAGACATCTGATTTCATTATTGTGGGCAAATCTAGGGAGTTTTTTGATAGAGTCACAAGACGAGAATAAATCAGTCAGGTTAGCATGTCGGTACTACTCTATCCATATGTTAACGTTCTTAGTGCATATCTTTCTTGATTGTTGAAACTAGGAAAATTTTACTCGATAGTATTAGTTATCGAGATTTTTCTTCATCATCAAAAATTCTGCATTTATTAGTGTTGTTGGCTGATTTGTAGTTTATATGTTTTTCTCTGGTTAATTCATCTAGATCCGAATATACTTTACATATATTATATATAATATTATATATTTTACTTATAAAAAAAAAGTATATTATATATTTGTATTTTCTTTTATTCGGTAATTTAAAAGGGGGTTGAAACAAGTGTGCTTTGTAACGGCCAGTTCCTTTCAATGACAATTGAAAATATTAGTCACCAATTCCACCTACACTCACCCCGTCCTACTACACACAACCCATGTTATTGTGGACATCTGGTGCCACCAATGCCAATCAACAGTAATGTTATTCAACGGTTGGCCAACGAATACCCCAACCAACCCTATGTTACTTTCAATTATACATATTCTATCTCTATCAAATTGTTTTCCCACCAAATAGACAAATTATAATAGAGGGATTTATTCCAAGGCAATTGTAATTACTAGATAAGTGGGTTTAAGTAATACTAAAGGAAGGCAGTATGTTTCATTTGTACCTAATGGAATATGCCCAAAGGCAGCCAAATAGATTATAGCCCAAGAAGGGGTTTAATACATGAAACCTACCAAAATCCTAGCAACTTAAGTCACTTGGTTAGATTACTAGATAAAGTAGATTTTAGGTTCAAACTGAAAAGGGCGTTTCATTCCAAATTACACAATAGAGTTTTGGCCTCGTGTAAAATTAGCGGAAACAGTACAAAATTAAATATTCAATACACGTAAAGAATATTTATATCTAAATATCAATAATAATGTGTATAAACATAAAGACAATAAGCAATAAAAAATAAGAGATAATTTTTGGTGATAAAAGGAAAATTCGATACTCACGGTAATTAAGAAAAATTTTACGAGTTTCAACAGCTAGAGAATGTATCCACTATGAAAATTAATTTACAGATCGGGTGACATAGACGTGCTAACCTAGCCAACTTACTCCAATTTTGTGATTCCTATCAAGGAACTTTTTGGATTTCCCGTAACAATGGAACCGGACGCCTTTTGGTCTTCACGTTGATCTTTTCTTCCAAACAGCTTGAAATAGCAAATACCATCAGAACCCCTTCATAATACCAATGATGCCAACGAAGGTAGAAGGGTAGGAGTAATGGATCGCTAAAGAGAAAGTGGTAAGAAAACCATTAACACATGAAACACAATGATCTAATTATATTTTTTTAATCGGAGTAAGATTAATGGAGTAAAAGATGAAGTTTTCTCAAAGTGGGTTGCTCCAAAATGCTTCAGTAAAAAGTAGGGCAATTGAAATAAAGAGAAAATTTATAGAAAGCTCAAAAAACGCGTTTAAAATTAATAACCGTTGTCGCAGCGCTCGAGTGCGGCTCGAGCGCGCGATGAGTGCACTGAGGATTTCAAGAAAAAACCCTATCGAGGCCCGAGTGAGAAGGCGGCGAGTTTTGAGCGGATGATTATTGGATTTTAGGCTTGAGCGCTTGGCGAGCGTATGGAAGATGCGAGGCTACTGGAATCGGGCTTGAACGGATGGCGAGCGCACGGTAAGCGCGAGGCTTCTAGAATCGGAGCTCGAGCGGTTAGCAGGCGAACAGCATGTGTGATACTCTTGAAACCTAAAAATGGACAACCACGAAAATAAGTTGATACAACACTTCAATGAATACAACCCAATATCAACATATGACTAAATCTGATCATTGAATATATCAATCATAAAAATGACCCTAACAATTTCCTTCTTTGACAATTTCGTGACAAAAAATATAAAATAAGAAATACAAGAGAAGCACGAGTTTAGACACCACCGAGATAGAACCCGTGTATATAAAAATTTACTCCTAATGAGGAATAAAAATAATATAGCAAGTAATTATAAAAATTTTACACGGGAGTTATTGTGTCAATACTGTAGTTGCCATGCTGATACATTAGTTGTGTTGTCTGGTCAACTATGGCTAGTATAAACAGACATAATACAAAGAGATATAATATCTAGAGTAATATAAAAAGAAGATAACCATGCATAGTAGCTTATATCAACATGCACATCATAAAAGAATAGGAACAATAATAAGAGTATCATAATAAATAAAGGTAGTAAAGTCTGTAAAGTCAGTAAGACAAATAAAAGTATCACAATGCTCCTGAAAAAATAAGAACCCCCCCTTAAGAATATTTCTCCCTAACAATAATAATGTATCCCCTTATTAAAATAGCAAACATATGGTTTCCCCCTATCAAAATAGCAAATGGTCTCCCCTTATCTCCTCCTTTTTGTTACGAAGAGTCAAAGAGAGAGGATTACTCAGATTCTGAAGAATCACCAGAGGGTTGATGACCATAATGACGCCACCACCATTGAAGCTCATCCTCCTGTGTAGCAAAATGGGCATCCATACGCTCAAAGCCAGTAAGAATATTCGAACGTAATTGAGACTGCAAAGCATAAATGCACTCTTGCGAGGAATAGAGACGCTCAAAGTGATTGGTAAGACGAGACATCTGATCCATCAGAGTTGCGGAGAAAGTGGTGGAGTGCCAAGGAGAAGCAGAAGGTCCAAGACTCGACGGGTTAGGGTAGGACGAGGCGGAGCAAGAGGGTCCACCCTCGGGCTGAGAGGAAGGCACCTCAGGGAGAGGCTCATATAACGGCTCATAGGGAGCCTTTGCAAAGCAACAAGTATGAGACCAGATCTGGACAAAGGTGGTGGAGGTGATTGGGTGTGCAAGTTGGAGATGAGGAAGATCGGAAAAAAGAAGACCGAATCTAGCAAGTAGTCGCTGAATGAGAGGTCGGTGGGAAAGGTTGTCATCTTTACGGGTGGTGAAATGGAAGAGGATGTGTGAAATGATGTGGGATGAAAAATCAATAGGCGGCCCACTAAAGAGAGTATACAGAAATAGTGCTTTGTCCATGGGAATGGTGGAAAAGTGAGAAATAGGAAAAATATTTGTGAGCATGATGCGGCTTACGACCAGGAGCTTAAAGGAGAGTAGGGAAGTCTTGAAAGATCGCCTATGCCACTCCATTGGGGCACCATGAAGGAATGTAGCGATCTCATTTGGGTGTGGCATGGAGAATGGGGGAAAAGGGTAGTCGGGATTTGTCACTCTAGGAAGGCTAAGAACTTGTGCAATTACATCCGGAGTAATCCGGAGGTATTGCCTTCGCAAGAAAGTCGAAAAAGAAGTGGAGGAAGACTCATGAATGTTAGAATTGAATTTTTGAATAAGGATAAGAGAAGGAGCAATCAAACCGGTGATGACCGGCTCCCAATGTCGGTCAGTAATAACAGAGGAGATGGAAGGGTCAAGGAAATTAAGACAGATTTCTCGTTCAATGGAGAGTTGCCGATGGGACATGTGCATAGAAAATAAGGCCTCAGCCTCGGGACTGATAAAGCTATCGAGAGCAGAGAGGCCACTTGGCCGATTGCGTTTGCTGATCGTTTTCGAGCAGATGACTTGCGTAGGCCTGACATATGAAATACACATATAAATAGAAGATTGTAAGAACACCCAAATAAGGTTATACCGATGCCCCCAGGAAATAGGGGACACACAAGATTCATGGCCGACGCACTAGATCCATGCAATAACTGGTGGATCTGAAGCAAATGGGTAAGAAAACGGGGACCCATGAGAACATCTAGCCAAAAATGGAAAGAAGAGGGGCCAGCGCTGCCATTAATGGCGGACGAAAAATGCAGTGGAAGAAACGAAAGGAAGAAGAGAAATTACCTCGAAGACACCCACAATGGAAAAGAAGGAAGGTAGATTTGGAGGTGGGTATGAGAGAGAGACAACCGGAGAGGGAAAAGCGACCGAGAAGAGTGAGCGTGGAATGAGGGTTTGGGCTTCGCGTACACTACTCACTGGAAGATAAAGCGAGTGTGTATACAAAGGGTGTTTGGATACAAAGCATATATTCATGTCCCAAGATATGGAAGGAGTAAATTGGAGCAAAAAACGAAGCAGTGTGTACTTTTAGACTATGGAAAAGACGAATTAGGTTACAGATTTTATGATCTTATTGACAAAATACTCATCCAGTCAATGAATGTGACTTTTGTTGAGAATGTGACTATTGAGGATATTGGTGAGAAGACCAAGTTTAATATTGATTGGATGGATAAAATGAGTGGTAAAGTTGTTCGTTCGGTGTCCATAGAGGACGAGGACAATGGTCCTGAAGTGGTCGAGAACAATGGTGAGACGGACATAGTACCTGATGAGGACCAAGATGAAGTTACTCCTTGATTGGCCAAGAACGTTCTTATCAAACAATCCTCATGAAACAGACGACCGTTCGTCCATCTATCTCGTATTGAGTATGTCGTGCTCACTAATGTCGGAGAGTCTGAGACATTTGAAGAAGTTATGAAGGATGAGAATAAGAAGAGATGGCTAGAAACAATGACAGATGAAATGAGCTCTATCCATAAAAATCATACCTTTGATCTAGCTAAGCTTTCAAAAGAAAAGAAAGCTCTAAAGAACAAGTGGGTCTTTTGATTGAAGATATCTGAGGACACTATGCAGCCGTGATACAAGGCGTGGCTGGTAGTGAAAAGTTTTAATTAGTGTAAAGGTGTGGATTTTGATAAAATCTTTGCGCCCGTGGTAAAAATATCCTCGGTCCGTATTGTGCTTGGCTTGGTAGCTGTCTTGGACTTTGAGATAGAGCAACGGGATGTTCGAACAGCATTCCTCCATGGTGACCTTAAAGAGGAAATTTACATAGAACAACCAAAGGGGTTCGAGGTCAAGGGGAAAGAAGGATTGGTTCATTAGGAAGTGATTCAGTAATTAAACCTTTGTCATCTTAGGAAGAGTTTGTACGGACTAAAATAACCTCCAAGACAGTGGTATAAGATGTTTGAATCTGTCATGGTCGGATAAGGATACCAAAAGACTGCTTTTGACCGTTGCGCCTTTGTGCAGAGATTTTTCGAGGACGACTTTGTCATCCTTCTTCTATATGTGGATGGCATGCTAATTATCGACAAAATAGTGCTCGGATCAAGGAGTTGAATGAGCAATTGGGACAATCATTTGTCATGAAGGACCTCAGACCGGTGAAGTAGATTTTAAGGATCAGAATATTTCGCAACTGGAAGAACAAGAAGTTCTGGTTGTCCCAGTAGAGTTACATTGAAAATATGCTGCAATGCTTCAACATAAAAAAGTTCAAACCAGTGAGCACTCCACTGGTTAACCACTTTAGGTTGAGTAAGAAATAGTGTCCGTCCTCGGACACAGAGAAAGCCCGCATGAGTAGAATATCTTATTCCTCGGCTGTTGGTAGCTTGATGTACGCAGCCATGTGTACAAGGCTGGACATTGCTCATACTGTTGTTACTGTTAGCAGATTTCTCTCTAATCCAGGGATGGAGTATTGGTTTGCTGTGAAGTAGATTCTTAGATATTTTTGAGGGACTTCAAAGATATGTCTGCATTTTGGAGAAGAGAACCTTCAGTTAGTCAACTACACTGACGCGGATATGGTTGGGGACATTGACTCTCGAAAATCCACATCAGGGTAATTGGTCAAATTCGTTGGAGGAGCAATTTCTTGGCAATCTAAGATGCAAAAGTGCGTCGCCATTTCTACTATAGAGACAAAATTCATTGCTGTGATCGAGGCTAATAAGGAGATGCTATGGATGAAAAAGTTCATCCAAGAGTTAGATTTAAGGCAAGAGAAATATATGGTACTCTGCGATAGACAAAATGCTATACATTTGTATAGGAACTCCTCATTTCATTCGAGATCGAAGTACATTGATGTTCGATATCATTGGGTGAGGGATGTTATTGATGAAGGGTGGCTGACAGTAGAGAAGGTCCGGTCGGATGAAAATAGTGCGGACATGTTAACGAAGATTTTATTAAAGGGTAAAAATAAAGCTTGCTGCAATTTGGTTGGGCTGATAGATATTACTTCTTCACTGTTGTGAGGGAAAGTTTGTTGGGGTTCACTCCCGTGTAGAAGTCTTGATGGTCTGAGGATTTCAAGAATGCACGAGGACTTTGTGAGGTTGAGATTCGTGGACTTATGCACTGAATGTCCGCGGACTATATGAAGTGTCTTTGGCCCGAGACGAAGATGGTCAACCGGCGTTGACTGATTGGAAATGGATATCCTGTAAGACTGTTATCTATAATAGGTGTACAGTTGACCTATCATATTGGGTAATTGAATGACGACAGTTTGCCAGATTATAGCACATGCTTGTGCTGCTTGCATGACAGGGCATGTACTTGTTGTTGCAGGCCTCGGGAGTCATGCGCCAACCACCATGCAGCCAGGGCAGTTGGTGGTCTCCTTGCTCATATATATATTATTGTATTTAATATATGTGAGAGAAGTAACGTGTAAGTGCAAGTGTATTGCATAGCGGAGAGGAACAGTTGAAGAAAAGAAAGCAATGAGAATAAAAACACAAAGTGTGTTGTTATTTGTGCTCTATTCTTCATTTCCGCCTTAAGGACTTGTGTTGCTGTGTGGATTTGTGTAACTAAATCTCATATAGTGGATTTATTTATGAATTTGGTATCCCGTAATTTTTTTTTTTTAGTTTAGAAGGATTTTTCTCGTAAAATATTTAGTATTTATTTTCTTCTTTTATTTTATTCTACTGTGTGTGTGTGTGATTGTGTGCCTTCATTGTCCGGCCGCCCATTTGGACGCCAACATGAAGCTGTCTTGTGTTGACGTGTAAATGGCCCTAAATTAAAATTATTCTGCTGCCTGGTTAAGCGGCTGCAAACTGTACCACTCCCATATTTTTGTGTTGTCATATTTTTGTGTTGTTAAATTTGCCGAATTTTGGTGAAGCAGGCAGCTGCTAATGCAGGCTACTACCTCATTATTTTGTCCATAAGCTTGCTGTGCTCTTCTCCTATATGCTGCCCAAAATTTAGAGTAAGCTGCCCCTATTCAACCAAAATTAAATTGGTTGCTAACCGGTTTCATTGTTTAATTTTTGTGCTATTGTTGCAGGATAAGTCTCCAATTTCCGAGTCCCTAATATAATTAATGTAATTAGTATAAATATGGGACTTGATCCTTATAGGGTGCATGATCATGCTTATGGTTATATGGTTTTATAGAACCTACACCCTGGCCATTCCTCTTAATTTGTACATTTAATGGACAAGGTGTTTAAATTAATTATTTAACTTAGGGTCAATTATAATTATATTGATAATATACATCATTGTAAATTGGTGAGAATCAAATTAAAAATTATTATATTGGTAACATAAATAATAATTTGCAAGATATAAGCATTTTAAAGTGAAGGGCAAGGTGTAACATTATGCTACAAGGTAGACCTTCAGGGATTAGTTTTTCATTCTAAATATGTAACTTATATGCCCCGTTATAGAGTATTATTGATATTAAGAATAGTCATTTCTAAGTTAGGGATAATTTATTCCCGTATGCAAGGTTTAGAGTTGCTTTAATATTTTTTAGTATTAAGTCTTCTACTTAGAAAGTTTATGCATTTACCTTTTTGTTTTAGTATTGAACGACTTTTTGTTGATGGTGGCTGTTCGAATGTATGTTGTTTCTCTAACATTCTCTAATAGATCCAAATTGTCTAAGGAGCTAAGAATTTTGATCTGGTATAAAATTTTTTACTCGGTAGTTTGACAATCCTTACTCAGTCGGGATATCGCTTTTGTTACATAGCATAGATTGAGGGTATTATCTGAGATGATTCTCTTGACCCAAAGTATGGATGGAAGTTCATCTACCCAAGCATGTAAGGTATGTATCAGGGACGTGACAAAGCACACCCAACTTTGTCCAGTTAAGTCTTTAATCCATTGATTATTGTCTTATTCTTCACTTTTACTTGACTATTTATTTGGGGGTACGTGTTCAATGTATGAACTAATTCAATACCAAGGGTCTTTATAGTCTTATGTGAATCTTTTACCTAACAATTATTAGTCACTATGATCACAGGTGATGGGTACTGATACTCAAGGTCTATTTAGAAGATCAATCATCGTGGAGTTGGACCCTGATACCATAGGAACCCTAATACTATAGAGACCTAATAAGCCCAAGAGACCCAAGAGGTTTAGACAACAGGGACAGCCCGTGCGAGATAGTGGACTCAAAGCCCACTCCGGCTCGTGGACTCAAGGATGGACCTCAGACGTCATCAGGCTTGTAAAATCAGCTTGTCAGAGATTTGGTTGCTGACCCTATCAGGCTACAAAAGGAATGATGGCCTGCAGGGTACGCTCGATTACTGTAGATGTGACGCCACGTAAAGTCAGCTAGTATGCACGTAACCTCCCTAACGCAGTAAATTGGATTGGTGGAGTTGGTAGCAGGCTCCTCTGCACACGTCAGCGCCACGTGGAAACCCTACAAGAGAGGACTCAATTACTATAAATATATTAACTGTCTACTAAAGGATCCTAATATTTATGCTTATGTAGCTAATATAGAGAGAGAAAGAAGAAAGAGAAAAGGCTTGAGAGCAATCTGTTATTCCCCTGTAATCTTGTCCTCTCTTGTAACTAAACACAATAGTGAATCAAGTTCTTAAACAAAAGTCCCGTGGTTTTTTCTTCTCATTTAAGAGAAGGTTATCCACGTGAAAATTTCGCGTGCCTTAGTCCTGGTATTCTTTTTCTCTACTTCATCTCACTCTTTATGTTGCACATGATCTTGCTTGAGTACTAAAAAACGATCTGCGGACTCGATTGGATCCTTGTCTGTACAAGTGCGCAAGATTCGATGACGCAACATTGGCGCCGTCTGTGAGAAATGACTAAAAATCAGTTTTTTAAAAATCTTCTAGAAATTTTCGTACGCTTTTCCCAAAGTCAAATATAGTGAACATGAGAGTATAAGCAAGTGCTCTTGTCAGAGACGCGGCCTCGTGTGACAACGGCTCGGCCGTGTGTGCCAGAATAGAAAACCATCCTAATCCAATCGTATGAGCGTTGGCTATAAGGATGGATGACGTGTCTAGGGCCGTCTGGACTATCTGCTCAAAGATGGATGAGCGGATGAAGGAAGCGCCTTCTGAGGCCTCTCAAACTGTGACGTCCCAAAATAGGGGTAAGGAAAAGAAACACATCAACAAATAAGCCAGCCAACATGAGACCCCGAGGACCCAAGTTGTCTTAAGCAGCAAAGTCTCTTAGGGACTTGAAGGTCGCTTGGGTCCTCGGGTTTAGGAGAAGAGCCCAGAGAGGCGCAATTCTTGTTTTGTCCGCGGCAACCAGGAGCCCCCCGTTCAAGAGGTGGCTCCCCGTGATGACACACCTCCTAGGGTTAGGAGGGTCCTAGAGCCGAAAGCAATACAATGACCTTTCAAGTTGAGGAATTACCTCAATGAAAAGCAGGCGGTGGCCCCACCTCGTGTGGAGGAGAGACTAGAGAACGCATGGGACTGAGTCTTTCGCAGAGACAATGGAGGAGGTGTTTACCTATGCAATTCTCCATTTACAATGGAGATTAGGACGAGGCCACTCCTCCCAAAATTCAAGATGCCAACCTCGATATTTACAATGGGAGTGCCAACCCTATGGATCATCTTAATCACTTTCGTGAGTATCTGAGCCTCCAAGGCTTAGATGAGATAACCATGTGTCAATGCTTCCCATTGACACTTAAGGGCGACACGAGAGTGTGATTCTATGGACTGCCAGCTAATTCCATTCACTCCTTCAGCGAGTTGGCTGTAAATTTCATCTCACAGTTCACTTTTAGCCGGAGGATAGTGAAGCATCCCTTGCACTTCACCCGAGTGAAGTAGGGTGCTAGGGAGAGCTTGAGGGGATTCCTGACCCAATTCGTAGTGGAGGCCAGGCAGATTCTAAAGTTGGCTGATGGGGTGAAGCTGAACGTGTTCCTATCTGTCATGGAAGGAGGAGCTTTCTTCAAGCACCTCATTTACAAGGGTCCCCAGACGTTCGCAGAGGTCGAGGTCGTGGCGTGAGCATACATCACGGCTGAAGAATCCAATGACGCAAAGATGCCAAAGAAGGACAATAACTTCCACTCGAGGATGGTGGAAGGAAAAAGAAAGGGCGGGGACCGTTCAGGTCCCCAAATAATAAAGAAGCAGCATAAGTTTGAGCAAGTTGTTCGAACAGACACCAGGCCAATAAATCTCACTCCTCTGAACAACACCCGTACCGTCTTGATTCAGATTCTGGATGAAAAATTTTTAAAGTTTCCCAAAGTGCTAAAGAATCCAAAAGTGTGATGACTAGTCGAAGTACTGTCATTACCATATTGCTATGGAGGCCACAGTATGGAGGACTGTCGGACATTGTAGAAGAAGGAGATCAAATAACCAATAAGGAGGGGACACCTCAATCGCTTCCTACAAAGACCTAGACAAGGCTCCGGAACAACAGGTGATTTTGAGGCTGACTAGCCTAGAAACCGAGTTGCCGTGAGGATTATGAACATGATATCAACTTTCCCGGCCCGTGAAGACGCTTGGGAGATCACCACGGCGAAGAGACTGAGGGTAGGAAATAGGGATGAAGTTATTGGCTTTAGTAATGAAGATATAGCTCATGTAACTTTTCTTCACTCTGATCCCCTGGTTGTAATTACACTTATTTCTGATGGGGCAAACGATTATCAAATGAGACGAGTCTTTATCGATAATGAAAGTTTACAGAATTTACTTTATCTTGATGCGTATTTTAAATTGGGATTTAAGAGAAGTCAAATGAGAGCAATCGAAGGACCATTCTATGGACTGGACAACGATCCAATGCCAGTTTAGGGTGTCATTCCGTTGGAAATCACGCTAGAAACGTACCTGAGGACCGCATCTAAGGTCCTCACCTTCTTGGTCGTGGACCTCCCATCAGTTTGCAACACAATTCTTGGATGTCCTTGCTTGACCGCTTTCGGTGCTGTCACTTTCATCCCGTATCTAAAGATGAAGTTTCTGACTCTATTTGGGATTAAGGAGGTCCTGGGAGACCAAGTTATTAGTCCAACATGCTACTTGTCACAAGTCACACAGACGCCTGTTCCTCAGCCTTTAGAAGACTTTGACCTGCGAGATGAAGCAACACTATAGCAGGCGCAATCTGAAGAACCTACTGTCCAAATCGCACTGGATCATAGAGACCCAGAGAAGTACGTCCAGATGGGGAGCTCTCTGCCCCAAGCCATTCGAGGCCAACTTATCAGTTTTCTACGGAAGAACTCAGACATTTTTGCCTGGGTGCCCAGTGACATGCTGGGGATCTCCACATAAATAATGGTCTATAAATTCGGCTTGGATCCTCGTCATAGACCCGTCAAGCAAAAGCGCAGAAATTATTTAGCAGAGAAATTGGTGGCCATATGTAAGGAAGTGAAGAAGCTCCTAGACGCTGGATTCATCCGGAAGGTGTAGTACCCGGATTGGCTATCGAACGTGGTCATGGTAAAGAAGAATAGCGAAAAGTGGAAAATGTACGTGGACTCTACGGACCTTAAAAAAGCATGCCCCAATGACAGCTTTCCTCTGCCTAGAATTGATCAACTTGTAAACTCGACGTTTAGTCATGAACTTTTAAACTTTATAGATGCGTACTTGGGTTATAACCAAATAAGGATGAGCTTCGAAGACGAGGAGAATATGTCATTCATGACGGACTAAGGGACATACTGTTACAAAATCATACCCTTTGACCTTAAGAATGCGGGTGTAACTTATCAGTGGTTTGTAAATAAGATGTTCGAAGGCCAGATCGGATGGAATGTAGAGGTCTACGTGGACGATGTGTTCGTTAAAAGCAAAATGACTGACCACTACATCCAAGATTTGGATGAGACCTTCAATGTGCTCAGAGCCCATCAAATGAAACTCAATCCAATCAAGTGTACATTTAGAGTGGTATCTACGAAGTTCCTGGGCTATATTGTTTCATATCGAGGAATTGAGGAAAACCTAGAGAAGATCAAGGTCATCCTTGACATGCAGTCTCATTGGTCAATAAAAGAAGTCCATAAGCTCACTGGGCGGATAGCTGCTCTCTCTCACTTCTTAGCCAAATCGATCGAGAAGCACTTGCCATTTCTTAAGGCCTTGAGAGGAGCGAAAACCAACAGCTTTTAATAGAATAATGACTGCGTTGAGGCATTCCGAGGAGTCAAAGACTATCTGTCAAACCCTCCTCTCTTAGCTTCTCCTCGGCGAGGCGAAGAGTTATGTTTGTACCTCGCTGTGTCTGACACGGCCCTGAGCTCGGTGTTGGTGCGGCAGCAGTATGATAGGCAGTAGCTTGTGTATTACATGAGTAAGACCCTAGCTAATGCAGAGACCAGGTACCCCCACATGGAGAATATAGCTTTGGCATTGGTGTATTCTGCTCAGAAGTTTAGACCATACTTCCAAGCACACAAAGTAGTGGTCCTGACTGATCAGCCATTAAGAGCGATCCCGTAGAAGCCCGAAATGTCAGGATGACTGGTCAAGTCGGCCATTAAGTTGAGAGAGTTTGACATAGAGTTTTATCTGAGGCCAGCCTTGAAAGTTCAGACCCTGGCAGACTTCATTATTAAGACAGCAACCCCGACCCTTGGTGATCCAGACCATCATGATGCAGATGAGCCAATGATGCAACGTGGACACTGCATGTGGATGGCTCCTCAATGAAGGATAGCTGTAGAGTTGGTGTTGTGTTGCGAGCGCCTAAAAGGTAAAAAATAAAGTATTCAATGACCATTGGATTCTTAGCCACGTACAACGCTGCGGAGTACAAAGCATTGCTAGCGGGACTCCGGTTAACCAAGGAATACTCTGCCAAGAACTTGATTGTCTACAGCGATTTTGAATTGGTCGTTAACCAAGTCCGCGTACATTTTTAGGTTAACAACTCACAACTTTTCAAATATCTCTCAAAGGTCCAAAGCTTGACCGCAGACTTTGGGAAGGTAAAATTTGTCCACATTCAAAGAGAAGAGAATGGAAAGGCCGACATGCTAGCAAGGACAGTAGCATTCAGAGACCCAGAGTTGTATGCCCGAGGGATGTGAGAAGTTTTGTACAAGCCAAGCATTGAAGATCCTGAACCAGAAGTGATACAAGTTTAGAGTACCAGCACTTGACTCTCTACTTAAAGGACTTGTCCAATGGGACACTGCCAAAGGACGCGGACGCAGCCTAGAAGGTGAAGAAAATAGCTATTGGTACACTATCATGGATGGTCAATTGTATCGGCATGCGTTTTCGGCCCCCTACCTATGGTGTCTCACTCTCGATGAGGCAGATTATGCTTTCCAAGAAGTACATCTTGGGATTTGTGGATCCCACATTGGGGGTAAGGATATCACCTTCAAGTTCATGAGGTAAGTGTACTATTGGCCTACCATGAACTCATCAAGTAAGGGTACTATTGGTTAACCATGAAGTATGACGCCATGAATTTTGTACGCAAATGTAAAAATTGTAAAGTCCACGGTAACATGGCTTGCCAACCCCACATTGAACTCCGATTATTGCAATCACTATGGCCCTTCGCTCAGTAGGGGTTGGACATATTCAGACCTCTTTCGACTACAGCAGGGCAAAGAAAGTTCCTGATTGTTGGGATCGACTACTTTATAAAGTAAGTTGAAGTTGTTCCACTAGTGAAGATAATAGAGCAGAATGCCATAGAATTTGTCTGGTAGAACTTTATGTGTAGGTTTGGGATTTTCGAGTGCATTGTGACCGACAATGGGACCCAATTCACTGAAAAACTGTTCACAAGGTAATGGTCCAGCCTGAGGATTAGGTTGGTCTATATGTTAGTTGCGTATCCACAGAGCAATGGGCAAATGGAGGTCATGAACTGCACAATCCTACATGGACTCAAAACAAAGCTGGAGCATACCGGGGGCTCATGGGTATATGAGTTGTCGTCCGTCTTCTGGTCATGTAGAATAACATCGAGGGAGCCTACAAGAGAGACACCCTTCAGCCTGTACTATGTGGTAGAAGCAGTCATTCCAGTGGAAGTCGGACTTCCAAGTCTTCGAGTCGAGTGCTATGACCTGAGTAGCAACGATCAGAGACTTCGTAAGAATCTCGATCTACTCGAGGAAGCATGAGACCTTGCAAGGTTAAGAATAGTAGCGTACTAATATAGAGTAGCCCGATATTATAATAAAAAGGTGAAGGCACGACAGTTCGAAGTAGGGGACCTAGTATTGAGGAGTATAGAGGCCACGAGAAAAAAGTATCAGTCTGAATAGATTCTTCCCAAATTTGGAAGGGTCGTTCCTGATCTCGACCATCCTTTGAAATGGGGCCTATAAAATGCGCATCCAAGAAGGCAGGCTAGTTCTTCAGACATGGAATGTCGCACACCTTAAAAAAACTATCAATAAATATATGTACAGATGGCCGGGTAAGGAAAAATGCATCATCTAATGCGCTTGTAACACATTTCATTGATATGATAAATTCCTTTTCCCTTATTGTCTGTCTTATACTTTATTGAATATTTGCATATCATCTCATTAATTCACAAGACTTAGGTTGTTCCCAAGTCAAGTGAGAGCAACCCTTTCACTTGCTTTAAAACTCGGTCATGTCCGAGAGGTCCTAGAGGTTGAACTTAAAACTTGGTTATGTCGGAACAGCCCAAGAAGTCAAACTTAAAACTTGGCCACGATATCAAACAACCCTAGAGGTTGGATTTAAAATATAGGGGGCTTAAAACAATAAGCATGCAATGACCCTAGAGGTAGTATCTTCAACCTAAGACAGTCAAAAGGTTCAGACATTAAACTAATGAAAGACTAAATTTCATCAACAGCATGTCATAAAAGAACCAAACACCCTAGCAATTCAGATAAGACAAGAAAAATGTTTGCACTAAAAAGATATGAATTTCATTCATGTGTCCAACATATGTACAATAGTATGCAAGAAAAAAAAAGAACTGCACAACTCAACAAATTTACAATCAGCCCTTAAAAGACTTTGGCTAAGAAAGAAGTTCCCTACTGTTGCTGTTGTCCTCGTGGTCCAAGAGGCCCCACTTGCTCCGAAGATCCTGGCTGCTTAGGAGTCTCAGAACGGCTTGAGTTCTAAAGCCTGGAAGGCCTGGGAGGCCAACCCCTTCCAGGGAGACTATACAAGTCATCCAAGCATTTAGCACTGGTATTCCGAGATCAAACACGGCTGCAAGAAATTGTGGGCATAGTAACCTCATCACTCGGCGGCACAAGTTAATGTCGTCTCAGTACTTTCCCTCTAGTGCCGGTGCTATGTCCACGACCCTCACTGAAATCCTCAGCACCTCCTCTAGTTGGAAGTTCCTATCCCGAAGAAGCCCGTACTGAACCTATTGAAACTTCAATGTATCCTCGAGGGAGGCAATTTTCCTTTTGGCCTCAACGAGCTTAGCCTCCAAGCTTTTGTTGGCCTCTCCAATGGCCTTGAAGGATTCCAACGCAGAACAAGTCTGGGCAACATCACCAATGAGCCTCCCAAGATTCCCAGCCAACTCTTGAAACTGCAAAGGAAGACTGAGCCGTTAAAGTATGAGTGGAATGAAACAAGAAGCTAAAAGGCTAAGGAAGGATAAAAGGTTACCCAAGGGAAGAGAGAGTCGCTAGCTGAGCTCTCCTCTCTAGGGGCCTCGAACTCTTGTGGCTCAATAATAGGCACCACAGAAACCTCAACCCCGGTCTCGGACGTAGGGGCATCTCCATAAAAATTAAGGACTGGGGGGCTTAGCAGCTTCAGAAGTCTCTGCATCCCTAGTCTCATCTTCATCAGCATTCAGAGCCCCAACAACGTCCTCTGCCAGGGTCTCCTCTCGAACCTCAGGAGGAATCATCATTGGGTTGTAGATTTGGATTTCAAGGCATGGGGTCTCTATGGCTGCGACAGTGTCCTCGGCCTTAGCAGTAGACGTTATTACCACTGCTTTCTCGGCCTAGGTCGCATCAGTCTCCTCCACTGCAAGTCCTATAGCAATGTCCTTGGATTGATTATCAATTTAGTCTGAGATCTCACCATTAAAGGCAGCCGGGATGTCGGGCACTAGACTTAATAAGAGAGGGGCAATAGGAAGCTTCGCGGACCTAGAAGGCGCCTCAAAAAGACCTCTCGACGACTATTGGTGCTTCCTTGAGAGGCACTTGGCCACAATCTCGTCGTCACTGGACGAGGAACTCTCCGCAGGAATAAGGGGATGCTTGGATGAGGACTCGATCTGCTGACTTTTCTTTGGTCGCTCAAACGGTCGCGCTATCCTCATACTTTTTTGCTTGGTCCTCTTCTTCTTCTTCTTGGCAGGAAGGCCGGCAGGGGAACCAGAGACCTTGGATTGAGGTCCCCACTTGGCCTTTGCCAAGTTCTCGGACCTCAGCCATTTATTTTTTTTGTTTTCATGGAAACTGAGAAGTTGGACTGTACGAGAGCAACGATCTCCTTCACCAACACCCTCTCCTCAGGCATGGCTTCCTGGCAATATTTGAGTTCAACATTCCCCCAATTATTGGGAACATCCTAAATCACAAGAACTGCCAAGAAAAAAAAATTATCTTTTCACCTTTTGGTGGAATCGGGGTTGCCACCACTCAGCGCCGCAAACTCAAGATGCAGAGGATGACAACCCAATTTTGGCCGTACGTGAACCTCAATATCACCTTCACAGCCAAAGACTCGAAGGTTTGATTATGCCAACGAGCAAAGACACAGAGAAAGACGAGATACTTTATTGCTTTTGGCTGGAGGTGTGTAATAGGAACCTTGAGGTCCCTCAAGATGTGGCACAATTTTAGAGGCATGTCAAAGCGAAGCACACTGTTGAAGAGGATTGTGTAGACAGCAAGGAAGCTGTTTGGTGAGCTGTAGGACCTCTCATGGGGCTCTGGGACCAGCATCTCTATCTCATAAGGGATGCGGTACCTCATGCAAATAGCATCAAGGTCAGTAGCAATGAGAGAAGAGGCGATATCCTTGACCCCAAGCGCCATTGAAACTTGAAGAAAAAGCACAGAGGAAATGAGAAGAAGAAAGTTTGGGAGAGCGCAGTCAAGGGTTCGAGAGAGAGCTCCTTAGGTTGCATGGTGAAAATGAAAATAAAGGTAAGGGATGATATTTGAAAATGGCAGAAAATCAAAAAGGCGCGCGCCATTGTTACCCTTGCCTCGTGTCGTTTCCCTGTATGTTGCCAGAGATAGTGGGCCTTATGCTTCAAAGGTGATGTCAATCTCATTGATTGCACATTTAATGCGCTTTAATAGCCTAAATGGCAGTGCAAGCCAGTGTCTCGGACTCTAAGGGAGTTCTCGGACGTGCCTTCATCAAAACTTGTGATCCCAATAATATCCAAGGTCATTTTTGGATCTCGGATTATTACGCGAAGACGGCTATTAATTAGAAATACCCAGCAGTGCCTAAAATCTAAAATTTCCTTGGACGTTCTGGCCAGGCCGTTGCCCTCAACATTCCTTGGACGTTTTGAGCAAACCATAAGCCTCAGTGAGTTCTCAGACATTTGGTCCCATGTCCTCGGGCTTTTGGTTCTAACCATAACCTCGGACGTTCGCAAGAGAGAAGAATAAATGCCAACCCTAAGCAGTGGCTGAGCAACCCCATGAAGCAAAGGCACGAGCGAACTTCCATTGGAGAGAACTTTCACACGAGACTTGTCCACGTCTAATAGACATGCCAAAGGGCTGAAGCACTCAGGCCCTTTGACATGGGGGCTACGGGTATTGATACCCAAGACCCATTTAGAAGATCAATCATTGTGGAATTGAGCTCTAATGCCACAGAGACCCAATAGACCCAAGAGGTCCAAACAACAGAGACAACCCGTGCAGGATAGTGGACTCAAAGCCCACTCAAGCCCGTGGACTCAAGGATGGGCCTCGGACGTCATCACGCCTGTAAAACCGGTGCACCAGAAATTTTGTTGCTGACATTACCAGGTTGCAGAAGGAATGATGGCCTACAGGGCATGCCTGATCACTACAGATGTGACATCATGTAAAGTCAGCCAGTATTCACGCAACCTCCCTAACCTAATAAATTGGATTGCTGGAGTTGGTGACAGGCTTCTTTGCACACGCTAGCGCTACAGGGACACCCCACAAGGGAGGACTCAACTACTATGAATATATTAACTATTTACCAAACAAAAGATCCCAACGTTTATACTTGTGTAGCTAATATAGAGAGAGAAAGAGGAAAGAGAAAATGCTTGAGAGCAGTTTGTTACTCCCATGTAATCTTGTCCTCTTTTGTAACTAAGCACATTAGTGAAACAAGTTCTCGAACAAAAATCCCGTGATTTTTCTTTCTCATTTAAAAGAAAATTTCTACGTAAAAACTCTACGTGCCTTAGTCGTTGTACACTTTTTCTCTACTTCATCTCACTCTTTATGTTGCACACGATCTTACATGAGTACTCAAAAATGATCCGCGGACTCAACTGGATCCTCATCTGTATAAGTGTGCAAGATCTGAAGACACAACAACAGGTATTCCAAATTTGCAAATAATATTTTGGCACACAAATTCTATTATATTTTGTTATGTAATTTTGACAGATGGAAAAACTTTTACCAATTTTGTAAAATAATTCACCAAAATGATAATAAATATTTTTTGGTTGGTTACTAGAGAAAATGGACTTAGTATATCTAGCCCCATTTATGCGAAAGGAGCCCATAGAACTTAAAGTTTTGTATGTTGTTTCTTCGGTACAATACCATGGATTTGGCAATTCTTACATTTTTTTAACGAATACTATTGCATCTTTCTTTCTTGATAGCAAATAATAGTAGTGCCTCATAACTTTGTAGACGAAATTTTTACCTTCGATATGCACTTTACATATGTCAAGATTTGCTTTTCTAAGAATATAATTGGCTTTTGATGGAGTCAAACAGCGCATATAGGGTATCGAGTAATATCTTTTATATAGTGATTCGTCTACTATAATACACCAACCATTTTTGAAATTTTCTTTGCCTTTATTGGATTGCTCGAGCATGTTCCATTTTTTAGGTACTTAAGATAAGGAGTCATTCAAGTTACCTTGTCAGATACATAGGGAATTTCATCTTATTCTTCAATACTAGGTTTCTAAAATACTTCTCTCATATCTTGTTCGTATTGTTCTAGGCAACTAGAGATTACTATTTTGGAAAGTCGATCGACTTTTCAATTATTTTTTTCTAGGGATATCAATAATTTTTAATTATTGAGGAAAGACAAAAGATCTTACACTTTGTGAAGGTATTTAGTCTAGTTTAGAATAGTTGCTTTAAAGTTAATAAATATTTAATTGACTACTAGTTCGAAATCACCGTTGATGATTAGGTTCTTGATGGAATATTCTTTGGGCAACTTCAACCTAATTAGTAGAGTTTTATATTCTACCACATTATTAGTAGTTAAGAACCCGAATGTAATTTAGTATTTATTTTCAAATCCCTAAAGTGAAGTTAATACTATTTTAGCTTCACCACATATTTGAAAAAAAATGCTTCGTCAATATGCAACATCCTAGTGGGCAAGGATTCATATAGTGTGGCCTCCAAATGTTCAATTGCTTCTTTTGAGATTTGGATTGTTGTTTCAATAATAAAATTTGTGAGAGCTTGACTCTTTATGGAGGGTCTAGCTCAAAACTTTATATCAAACTCGTCTAATTTGATTGACTATTTAATCAAATGTTCGGATACTTCTAGCTTTTGTAAAATTATTTTTAATGGTTGATTTATTAAGAACGCAATTTCATAGGTTTGAAAATATGGTTGGAATTTTCTTATAATAAAAACTAAGGTCAAAGCAGCCATGTTTATTCTTGTATATCGAGTTTTTGAATCTACTAAGATCTTATTGACGTAGTATATCGATCACTGAATTCCTACTTATTCCTTGACTAGAACGGTATGTATATCTATTTCTAAAATGGGTAGGTAAAATATAATTTCTCATCGTCCTTAGGATTAGTTGATAAGGGTGGATGTGCCTGCTCTTCTATTAACTCTTGAAAAACTTGTTGGCATTTTTAATCCATTGGAAACCACATGTCTTTACTTTTCTTAATGCCTTTAAGAATGGTAAATATTTCTCAGTTGACTTTGTCATAAATTGAGATAGTGGCGAGCTGTCTAGTTGACCTTTGTATCACTTTAATGGTTTGAGGTGATTCTATATCCATTATTATTTTAATCTTTTTCAAATTCACCTCAATTTTGTGTTGAGAGACAATAAATCATAGGAACTTATTAGATGTTACATGAAAGATATATTTGGTTGAGTTTAATTTCATTTGGTATGTTCTGGACATTCAAAATTTCTTGGCCAAATTGTTAATATGATCGTTGGGCAACTCCATTTTTGATAAGCATGTTATTAATCTATACCTCCATATTTTTATTGATATGTTCGAACATTTCATCTACCAGCCTTTGATATATTGCACCGATATTCTTCTAGTTGAACAACATCACTTTATAGTTTTAGGTTCTCTGGTTAGTCATAAATGAGGCCATCTCTTCATCTTCTGAGTTCATTCAGATTTAAATATACCCAAAATAAGGGTTTGTAAAACTTAATAGTTGGTATTCAGATATTGTGTCTATTAACTGATCAATCATCGGAAGTAGAAAATTATCCTTCAAACATATTTTATTCATATATATAAAGTTGACAAATATATTCTATTTCCTATTATTCTTTTTTACGATGATGACATTAGATAACTAATTCAAATAATTTCTTTATTTGATAAATCAAGTATCTATTAATTTCTTAACTATTTCATGGATTGTTATGAGTTTTTCTACATAGATGTTTCATCTTTTTTGTCTGTCAAGCTTGTTTTCAGGTATAAGGTTTAACTTGTGAACCATTATTTTTATTGTAATGCTTGATATATTTGTTGGAATCCAGGTAAAGACGTCTTCATTGATGCGCAAAAACTCTAATAATTTTTGTTTCAAATCTCGATCTAACGAAGAATCAATCTGAAAATATTTATTCAATTTTGCCTAATTAGGAGGAATTTAAAGAGTAACTCTTCGGGCTGAGCCTATTGGAGAGAGATCTCATCTTGAAGGTAAAATTTCTCAATTGGTTGTGGATGAGCTAGTCCATTGATTTGTGTCAAGTAATAATTTCGTCTAGTGACCTCATCTCCATTAATTTCTGCAATCCTATATCTAGTTGGAAATATCATTTTAGATGTGGGTTTGAAATGATCGCTCTAAATGTCTCTAAGCATGGTATGCTCAGTATAGAATTATAAATTGAGAAAAGATCAACAACTAGAGAAGTTAGCCAATTGAAGGTTATCTTTGGATATGTTCCCATCGTAACCTCTGGATATAAAATTCCCTTTACTTGATCTGTTTGTTATTAATTTGATGTAGCAGTTTATCGATAATTCTATTTGACTGCTTTTGAGCCCTAATTTAATGAGCGTATCGAAAAAAATATTTGAGTTTTTATTATTAACAAAAACTTATTTCAATTAGTAATTTTAGACCCTATCTAAAATGAGTGTAGATATAATAAGAGGTTTAAAATGGAGAGAGATTACATATATCATACTATTGTTATCAAAACTAATGACATTATTTTTTATCCCGAATTTATTTCTCTTGTTGGTGGAAACTTCCTCTATATAATCTGGAACTTTTTAGTAGGTTTGGTTGGCATCATATTAACAATTCTTGCCACCAGTCGGTTGCATAGTTACTCAATTTGCTCTGTCATTTTTATTTTTACTTGGGGTAGACACAAAATTTTATAGATACTTTTTGAGGTACTCATTTTGTATCAAAGTCTCAATTTCTTTTGGAAGTGTTTGGCAATCTTCGATATTATGTCTTAAAAATCAATGGTAAAAGTAGGATTTTGACTGATTACCTCCTTTTGAATTCTTGATTGACTTGAGCCAATACAGAAATTTTTCATTTTGAATTTGTATCGGAACATTTGTCTGGATATCGTTCTATGGTGTGAGGTTTAGTGGTTTGTATTCTCTATAAACACTCGGCTCAATTCTCTGTTACTTTTGATGAGCCCGAGTAGATAATTTGCTGCTGTTTCATCTCTTTCCACTACCATTTGACCTTGGTTGATGCCTGTAATTTGAGTACTTTGGCCGCTTGACTTTGTTGACTTCTCTTTTAGTAATGTGGACTTAGGTGATAGCTTCTACCTCTAAGAGTATATTAAGATTTTGTTAAACCAAAGATGTAAAAAAGTTACCAATTAAATAATTACTATGAAAGTGTTCTATTTTATCTCATTAGTGACTTTTGATATACGCATGATCTCGACATTAAATTTGGCCAAAAAAATTTTATGGCTCTTGTTGAGAGGTTATCAGACGTTAATAGGGTGCTAGGGCTGTTTTTTCCCTCCGATTGGAGACTGATTGAGATAAGAGTTGGTTAGTAAGTTTTTAAAAAGATCAAATTAAACTTAATACTAACTTATAGAGCCAAATTTTTGTATCTCTCTTTATAGTTAAAGAGAAATAGGTGCAAAGTGCTACATCATCTAAATTTTTGAAGCCGAATAGTGTTAGAAAGTGATTTAAGTGATCCATTGATTAGTTCTTTTATTGTATGGCTCTAATACTGATATTTTAAATTTATGAAAGAGCTGAAACCTTTTTATTTTTGAAATAAATGGTGTATGACGTAATTTGATTATTTGCCCAATAGTGTTTCTGTGATGGATCGGGTTATTCTCCTTAAATAACCACCGTCAATAAAATATAAATTAGTACCTATAATTAATATTATAAATTTCTACAGAAAATTAGGTAAAATTTTATTTATAAATCGAACGTTTGCCAAAATACAAATATCTGAAAAACAATCCTGCACAATAATCCACAACAATCCACAACACGAAAAACGAAATTTCAATACTCAACACACTACACAGGATCCAATTGCCACATCAACAGAGGTGGCACAGATATCATAACTCTAGTACAATGCTGGGTAGAAAGGATGTCAACTAGGAATCCTGATCATAACCACAATAAGAAAGACCTGCAGAAGTATAAAACCCACAATATATAGCGGAAACTAATCTATTGTTCATCCACATTAAACAACATTAATTACCACCAAACGTATCTTATACAGTTTACAAAAAGGTAGAACAAAATCCTTGTTTCATACATATAATTAGCTAAGTCCAAGTCTCGAGCGTTGTATGCAATATTAGTTGCCTATTAAGCTTTTATGGCCTACTCAGTCTCGTCGATTATCAATACGTTCTCATCTGAAAGAGTTACAGTAAGGGTGTGCGTACATCCCAAGAAATAAAATCATACATCACTAACTATAAGTAGATAAAAGTGAAAATAATAACTGGATGGAAAGACATATACTCAATATAAAGGGAACATGAGAGGAAAGAGAACATCTGGAGTTGTCTGGTTTGCATGTTTATACAAGTTATGTTTTATGCACTTTCATTATTGCCATTAATCTTTACAGACTCCGGCGCCAATAGGTCGTACTAGCCAATGATGCGAGAGAACGAGGAAAGGAATGTGTTTGCTACACATTCTAAAGCACGGCTACATTTTAGATTGGCAGCATTCGACCATTGACTATATTTTAGGCCTGCAGTACTCGGCTATCTCAATTCTTCCCATATCACCCAGGGATTAGGACAATCCTCATTCTTTCACAATAGTATCATAGAGCGTACCATGAATATCACCTACCCCCAGGGGCGGCCAAAGTATTTCTTGGGTTACCCCTATGATGTACATGGTATGCTAGAGGGTATCATCCCTATGAATTACGGTCCTAGTTTCAAGATTCATCTTTCCTTGAGGGAGGATCCCCCACAATTTCGTTACATTCTCCAATCAAAAAATCACATTCCCATCACATATTTCCATTCGGGAGATCAATTCTGTTATATCGTGCTTTGTGAATTTTCCTCCATTTATTCGGTTTCTTTTTTTTTTTGTTTAGAACTTTAACCTTTTAACAATTCAATTCAAGTTCACAAGAGAGTTTGAAATTTCTTACCTTTGATGGTCAAAGCCACCTTAGAAGCCTTCGGGATGCATTCCATTGCTTTCGGTGCATACACATTTTCAGGGCTTACAATTTAACATGAATATTTAATCAGAAGTTCCATCGTAATTAAATAGAGGTAAAGTGTGCAAATTTACATTTCTTTTTCGGACGAATAGTGTCAGGCCACTTTTAGAGGGCTTGGACGTCGCGAACGGGTCGAAACGTGCGAGATCGATCATCCTGTCGATATATTGGTACATTTGGGACGTGGTAATTCCTATTTTGGGGACGATTCAATATAATTCGAAGGTGAAAACATGCAAATTTCCTCTTGTATTTCAGATGAACAGTAATAGTACACTTTTAGAGGATTCGGATGCCGCGAACGGGTCGAAACGTGCGAGATCGATTGTTCGGTCGACTTATATACACATTTAGGATGTGGTGATTCACATTTTGGGGTCAATTTAATAAAATACAGAGAAAACATGGAAAACTCCCAATTTCACGTGGGTTAGGGTTTGGTAAAACTCCACCGAACAAATTGGTGAGCAAACCGGTCAATAAATTATATAATTCTTGGTCTCAAGGCACGGGTAATATATTTTTCATAATTTGGGTGGGTATTGAGATAAAAATACCCGATGATAAACGAAAAATATCGAAAGAGAAAAGTTAGTGAGTATGAGAATACTTGTCTCGATGCGTGCTGTCGCTTTTATAACTATCTCTCGGATAGATTCGGACTTCACGGTCTCGATCGCCTCCTTCCTCTCTCTAGAAATGGTGCTCTCTCTCTCTATAAAAGGGTTTTGGCTGCGTGGGAAATGAAATTCGTGAAGCAGGTCGCGCGTTTATAATTGCTGGGCGCTCGAGTGTCGAGTGAGCGAGCAGTGAGCGCGGTCTCACTGCCGGCTTGCACTCGAGTGCGCAGCAGGCACAGCCCTGTTGGCAGCACTTCAGCAGCAGAATTTTGAGATAATTTTTTAATTTTTCTTCTGATACACATACTTATTCATTCGATAGGTCTAGTATTAATTATTATTATGTTGATTACCTAATATTTATTATATCTTTAGACCCGAAACCTCACAGTTTTCCTTGAATGTCTGTTATTCAATTTTTTTTATTTTTCCCCTATTTTAGTTGTGGAAACAATTCTTTTTATGTTGAGGAATGCCTTCAACCCAAAATGATTAGTAAATATGTCCATCATTTGATTAATCGAGAGGGTTTTGATCATACTATTGTGTGACCATTTCTTTAGAATTGAAGGGTGTTCAGCATCACAGCTACTTTGAAATTTTAACGGATTAGGACTCTCTTCTTTAGGCTTAATGTTTAAGCGTCCTTCAAACCGAGGAGTAATCCAAATGGATGCCTCAGGAGCCAATGGAATTATTGATTGAGGGTGACACCTTTTTTAAATGACTTTCTTTCTCTTTAACCTCCTTCTTAAGGTTGATGCCTACGATAAGAGGACCTCCGCCTTGCGAGTCTGATCCTTAACTTTGTCCCATAATGACTTCAACATAACTTATATCTGGTAGCAAAAGTTCCAATGTCTGGATTGGTCTGTGAGTGAGCACTGATGTGATTGCCTTCCTTAGAAATAACACTGTAGGACGAAATGTCCTTAGGAAGTTGGCTTAATTGTTCATATTATCTTGTGTTCACTATTTTCTTTGTCGAAGAGTGTAAATTAATGAGGTTTTTTAGCATGTGAAATCTGACTTAGGCAGGAGTGAACAAATTAACTGCACGTCTACAAATAGTGTTAATTATACATGCCTCAAATTTTAGATAGTAATTGAATAGATTTGAGTTGGACTATCAAACTTTTCATCCAGATGTCGTATACAACAATATAAAATAAAATATCAAATGATATAGACTTATTTTTTGGTATATCCCTCAATATTTAAATTAGTAACTTTTTTGTGAAATTGAGAAAGTGGTAAGGAAAATAAGAATGTGATAGAGTAAAAAAAGTAGAGGATTTGGCTCTATAATATGTGGAGTTTTAAGTAGCGAGAGAGCTAGAGTTTTGTATTTTGAATTCTTCTTTCATCCCCCATTTATAGGAGAAGCAGATGTTTTTATGGCCTTACTGTCGGTCAATGGTGGATTTTTGAAGAAAAATAATTAATCATAATTTGAGCAGTTACTTTGATCGAGAACTAAATAGTTCCACTATTTGATATACTTTGAATACAACACTTCTGAATGTAACACTTATCTCTAGAGTGTATTAATTACTTGATTAATTTAACCGACCAGTTAATATAACCCTTTAGTTCCTTTAATCATTCGGTAGGATTAAATATCCGGTTTAATTAAATATTTAACAATTAAGAACTTTGGTCTTTATTATGCTGAACAATTTGGCAACTCTGTGGCTTGGTAACTCGGTCAGAGTCTTTTTTGATTTAGATTTAATAACTCGTTTGATTTATACTTCTTTATAGATTTATTATTTGCGAGCCCCTTATATCCATCGGTCGGATTAGTCTTATTTTAGACGACATCGAACAAAATTTAAGTTAAATTATTTAAAACTACAAAATAGGTTTTTTTTTTAAATTTTTTTTTAAAATATAATTATTTTGATATTTTACCGTTATAAAAAAAAAAAAGAGTTCTTATATTTTTTCTTAAACTTTAAAATGTGATCCTATGGATCTCATAACCCATGGATTTCGAAGGTGCTGAAGGGGCTCTAATAGAGACAAGCGACGCAGCCTCTTAATTCCTGGCTTTGATTGACTTTATTAAAATGTTAATATTAATTTTAACTTTATTGCAAACTTAATTATTAAAATGTCTAGGCGTAGGCCACTTCACTAGCCGGCCTTAAGGCATTGAGAGTGAGATTGAGATAAATTTTATTTAATGTGTCTCGCTAGGTGAGAATATTGTAGAACTTAGCTTATAAATCTAAATTTAATTTGAAATCTTGTATTCTAGAGCTTTTAGCAGGATTTTAAATTCAGCTTTGGTGGATTCCAAATAACATACTATCTTCGTCTTGATTTCTTGGAAAGTGGTATATATTACATCCAGAAAATACTAATGACAGCTGCTATACATGCAGTGCTATTTGTATATGTTTGGAGCAATATTATTTATATACCCAATTTAATATGATATTCTGAATCTGAACAATAATTCGTATCAGGTAAAAATGATTAATTGAATCTTTTTATTCTGATTCAGCTCATCATAATATTATATTAAAATCAAAATAGGTTGTAGAGAGAGAATGAATATGTAAGATGAAGGTAGTATAAAGAGAGTAAAAATTAAAATTAGATAAAATATACACAAGCCTTTAATAATTTTGAGAAGACTAAGTGCATAACTGTATGTATAAATAGTATTTCTCATATATTTCTAAATTATAGAATTTATCAAATCATACATGTTGTGTCATTGGATCTTAATTTTTTTACGAACGAGGTCCCGAATGTAGAGTAACACAAATATTGAGTTTAAGTAGAAAGAATAGAGAGAGACGGTAACAAGTGATGTTTTTATGTGGAAAGTTTTCTTCTAAATAAAAGAAAAAAATCACGGGATTTTAAATTCGAGAATGATTTCACTATTCAAGTGTTTGGATACAAAGGGCACAGAATTAAGTATACAGTGAATCACAATGATCACTCTTACAAATATTAGTGTTCTCTTAGTTGAAAGTATAAGTAGCTTGTCTTTTCTCTTTCTGTGGGCATAAATGCAAATAAAGTAAATTTAGTCCTTTGTTAGATACACGATGAATGCTTATATAGTGGTAGAGCTCTCCTGCGTGGAGCAGCCACGTGGAGGTGGCGTGTGCAGTGGATCTTGCTATCAATTCTGCAAATCCATTTTGTTGTATTAGAAAAATTGCTTACATGCGGGCTAACTTTATAAGACGTCACTTCAGCAGTGATTACGTCTGCTCTGTGGGATATCATTCATTGTGAAGATTGCGTATTGCAGAGATTGCACCTGCCTGTGTGAAAGTCAATAATTTGAGCTGGCGTTCTGGGTCGTCCAAAGCTTCCTTTCTGCGCTCGTGCCGTTAGAGATTTTTCATAGTCCGCGTCCTTCATAAGGTATTGGCCTTTGTCACATCTGCGAACGTTTGGTGACAAACGTTTTTAGGCTTCAACTAAGGACTTACTTAGCATTGAGCCTTCGGCCTTTTAGAGTCATATCCTCTGTGCCATACCTTTGGGGTTTTAGCGCAAAGTGTCCTCGTTTTCATCGAGGTCTTTGGTCTTTATTACGTGCTCGAGTTTCTAAAGCTAAGACAGTCTCTTAGACCAACTTAGCTCCTTAGACTTCTTGGGACGTTGACTTAAATCCTCGAGCCTCTAGAACCCATGTAGCCTCTTAGGCCATGGTGGCTTCTCTAGCCCTCTATGGACTCGAACCCATTTCATGAAAATGGGTTTCTTGATTGGGCATTAGGTATTCACTACCCATTACTGGCCCCCATGTCAAGAGATTCGAGAATATTAATCTTTGGTATGTGTGACTCTGGCATTGATTTGATCTTTTAGAACGTCCCCTTTTGTCTACGGCTTAACGTTTTAATTTTCAAGAGCAAGCCTTCCAAGTGTCCGTGGACTTTTTCTAACTAGCTCAGCTAGATACCATTTGATGAAGTGATCATAGTCCAATGACTGAGGAAAGTATCTAAGGACATAACCGGAGTCAATGGTCTAAGCGGGAGTTCATTTGTCTCATTAAAAGCGCAATAACCTGACGCATTGAATGTGCATTAATTGCGGCATTGGGAAGGGAAAGGCCATCATTGCCAGCGACTTGTGGGGAGTTGACATATGGCAAGGCAATTAATGAGGCATGCCTTTTTGAATTTGCTGGTCGTTTAAATCATTTCTCCCTTTGAAATTTTCATTTGCATGCTCAAAATTTTTCAAGTGTTCAAACTTGCCTCAACTTTCAAGCTTCCCTTTGACGATTTCCTCTTTCTTCTCTTTCGTTTTTCTAGGCTTTTTCATTGCTCATAAAGTGAGAGATTTTGCTTCATCGCTAACTTTGGCTAATCTTGAGACCATCCGAGTACGGTACAGGATTCCAAGCTCGATGGGTATGGTGATTTCTAACGCCGACGAGAGGGCTTACAACCCATCTAACGGCTTCATTACTATCTACAAAGTCCACCTCAAAGGTGGACTTCGATATCCTATGTCTTTGGAGTTCTTTGAGTTGATGAGAGACCTCAAAATTCCTATGGCTAGACTCTAACCTAATGCTGTTAGGTATCTGGTATCACTTTGCATCTTTACTCGTTGCCACTAGAAGATCTTCAATGTTGTGGCATTGAAGGCCATCTTGAAGTTTGTCCATGGGCAGGATTGGGTGATGATTACTCCTCGCCCCGAGTTCTTTCCCATCAGTGGTGAAAACCCTGATTCTACAAAGTGGTGGAAGGGCATGTTTTTTTCCTTGGAGTTTGCGAGAATTGGGCTATTCCCAATGAGGGGGGTAACGTGGAGCTCAAACTTTACAAGGATGCCACGCTCGAGGAAAGGGTTGTTGTGAAAGACCTCACAGACCTACTGTTGGCCAATCTTGGCTCCTTCAGTGAAAATAAAAAGAATAAGTGGCTGAGGTCTGAGTTCATGGTAGAGGCCAAGTGGGAGCCTCAACCTGAGGACTCTTGTACCCCTTCTACTCTTCTGAAAAAGAAGAAGAAAAGAAAACTCTTAGGATTGAGGAGTCGTCCGAGCGGACAAAGAAGAGCCGTCAGACGGAGTCTTTGGAGCGTCCGACGGTGATCATTGAGTATCATTCCTCTTCAGATGATGACGAGACCACCATTGAGCGGCTGGTAAGGAATAAGGGGCCCATCTGAGGAGCTAAAGGGCTCGGACCGTCCATTGTTACTGAGCTTGTGGAGCAGCCCTTCGAGCTCGTAGGCTTGTCTACAGAACCTTCTGTTGCCCCTCCTCCTCCCTATGAGCCTATGCCTGATATCTCTACCGTTTTTACTATAGAGGCCTCGGATTGGATTGGCAATTCATCTAAGGACATTATCGAGGGATATGCAGAGAAGGAGATTAAGGGAACTCATGCCGAGGAAGCAGTGGTGATGACTTCGACGACGATTGCTGAGACTACTGAGGCCGAGGAAAGCTTGGCCGTGGAGTGGGCCACTGGCGAGACTGCTGAGCTCCATTACCTTGCAATTCAAATCTACAGTCCAATTGAGCTCTTGTCTGAGGTCCATGATGAAATCCTGGTCGAGGACGTCGTTGGCACTTCACACGCTGTTGAAGCAGAGACTGGGGCTGCGGATCATCTTGCAGCGGCTGAGCCCCAACCCCTTGGTTTTGTTGAAGTTGTCTTTGCAATCGAGGTTAGGGCTGAGGTTTCTGTGGTGCAGGAGCCAGTTGCAACTGAGGCAACTGAGTCCGATGCCCCTAGAGAGGAGAGTTTAACTAAGAGCTCTCTCGTCTCGAAGGTACGTCTCTATTCTCTTTCAGGCTCTTTGTTCATTTCTGTCTGTACCTTAATGACACATTTTTTTGCAGCTTCATGAGCTAGTTGGCAATCTTGGTCTAATCATTGGCGATGCCTTCCCGACTTGCGCTGAGTTGGAGACTCTCAGGGCCTCAGAGGAGTGCACCAAAAGTTTTGAGCTCGAGCTTGCTGAAGCCAAGAGCAAAATTTCTTCCCTTGAGGATTCATTGAGAGTCAGAGAATAGTTGCCTGACTCAATTGTTGAATCTCTAAGGGCTCAGGAGCAACTGAACGCCTCTCTCCGAGATAGAAATCTCCAATTAGAGGGGGAGCTCATGACCTCGCTGAAGCCTAAGGATCAGACCAGCTCTAGAGTGCAAATATTGGGACGCCATCAAGATGTGCCACCGCATCATGAAGATTTTGGTCCTGAGGTTTTCTACTAGTGTGTTCGATCCGAAGAATGTCAGTGCTCAATGCAAGGTTGATCTGATTGGTCTCCCTGTACGAAGTGGGACTCTTGACCCTTCTCAACCAGGACCTTTCAGTCAGCTCGAACCTTTCGAGAAACTAGGATTGTTGGACCAGCCCAGAGGCTTCAGGATAGTTTTGTATATTTTCCTTAGCTGTACATCCTTGTTGTATACAATATAAGAATGAAATCCATATTTTCCTTTGCTACAATCTTTCTCTTTTTATTTAGATTGCTTTTATGCTTGGTTCTTTGTTGGACTCGTGCCTTTAGAAAAAATTTTCTTTTATGAGCTTTATGTTTGAACCTTTTGACCGTTGTTAGCCGAAGATGCTATCTCTAAGGTCTTTGTATACTTGCTATTTTTTAAACCCCATAAATTTTAAGTTTAACCTCCTGCGGGCTCCTTGGTGTCGTTACCAAGTGTTAGAGACATTTGTCTAGTTGGTATATTCCGTGACCATATGTATTATTATATCGATATCGGATTATGGGTTGTCGAGTTATAGTATCAACATTCATTCATTGCTATCCGTTCCGACTTCCAGAGATTTCGTGCCTACCGTGTGCTCTCCAGTCGCTCGAGCCCGTCCGAAGCCCCGCGCCCTCGGTGTGCTCGCTACCCGCTCGACCCTAAAATCCAGAATGGTGCCCGCTCGCTGTGCACCGCCCCTGCGCTCGAGCCCAAAATTCAGAATGGTCCCACTCGTTGTGCGCCGCCCCGCGCTAGAGCGCACATAGGGTTTCTCTGAAAACCCTCCGTGCGCCCGCCAGGCGCTCGAGCTGTGCTCCAGCGCCAATGCAACGGGTAAGTTTTTAAATGCGAATTTTGAGCCATCTATAAACACTTGGCTTATATTTTTGGAACCCTAGGACTCTTGTCAGATTAATTTCATGCCCCACTTGAGAAGAATTGTGTTTAAAACTCCATTGACCTTGTTTCTCTTGGAAAAACTAAAATCTACAGCTTTGAGTTTCATGTTCTAACTAGTTTTCTCTACATTTTTTCTTTACCTTTTAAACGCTTCTATCCTTCTACCTTCGTTGGAGACGTCGGTACGTTGAAGAAGAAGACTCGATCGTGTTCAGCAATCAAGTGGCTAGAGAGGGAAGATTGACGTGAAGACTGGAATGTATCCGGTTCTGTTACCGCGGGCAAATCCAAGGAGTTTCTTGGTAGGGATCATAAGACGGGAGTAAGTTGACTAGGTTAGCGCGTCGTTACCACTCGGTCTATAAGTTGATTTTTATAGTGCATTACTTCCCTGGCCATTGAAATTCAGTGAATTTTTTTCGATTACCGTGGGTATTGGGTTTTCCCTTCGTCACCAAAAATCGTGTCTTTTTACTATTATTTATACTCAATTATATTTTGCATGCTTGTCCTTATCTCTAACATCTAGAAAAAAAATATTAGTTACGTGTATTGAATATTTAATTTTTACTACTTTCGCTATTTTTACCAGAGTCAAAACTTGATTATATAATTTAGGACAAAAAGTCCTTTTTCACCAAGTTTACAAGTACGACCTCTTAATGGGCCACTTAGATATTTTCGGGTTTTTGAGTACGACCTCTTAATGGGCCGTTTAGACATTGACGAGTTTTTTAGTATGACCTCTTAATGGGCTGTTTGAATTTTGTCGAGTTTTTTAGTACAACCTCTTAATAGACCGCTTGAATATTGCTGAGTTTTTTAGTACAACCTCTTAATGGGCTGCTTGGATTTTGTAGAGTTTTTTGACAAGTAAAAGGGGGTCCTTTTGCTTGACTTAGGGGTAACCTTGGTCTTGTATACTTATAAAATGATATGCAAGCACACGATTGAATGAGAAATAGTAATTAAGTAAAAATTGTTATTTTATTAATGAAATATGGTACAAGCATGTTAAATAATACAATCAACTATATCTAAGTGTTATATATATTTACTGGTAGTATTTCTGGAGGTGGGCAGCATTCCATGTCCGAGGGACAAGCCTTCCCTCCTGGGTGTGTTGCTTGTACGGCCCGTTTCAGATGATAGTTGAGATCAGGAATAGTCCCTCCCAATTTAGGGAGAGCTTATTCTGACTGATATTTTTGTCGATAGTCTTAATACTTTTCAACACTAAGTCTCCTACTTCAAATTGACGCGCTTTTACCCTCTTATTGTAATATCGGGCAACCCTCTATTGGTAGCCGTTATGCGCAGCCTTGCTGCACTCAAACCTTCTCAAGTAGGTCAAAGTTCTCCCGTTGTCTCTGTACATTATTCTGTAGATTGAAGCTTTCCACTTCAAGGTTGGGCAGTCCAATTTTCATTGGTACGACTGCCTTGACCCCATATCACAGGTTGAAGGAAGTTTCGTGCGTTGGCTCCCTTAGAGTTATATTGTACAACAATAGCACTGATGGAAGCTCGCCAATCGATGACCCCCTAGCATACTCCAATTTCATCTTTCATCTGTGCAGTATTATGCGGTTTGTGACCTTCATTTGCCCTTTGCATTGCGGGTATGAGACTGATGTATGCACTAGCCGTATTTTTAGGTTGGTACAGTACTTGGTAAACCTCTTCCCAGAGAATTAGGTCTCATTATCAGTCACGATACATTCTGGAATTTCAAACTTGCACACGATACTCTGTCTGACAAAATCTATTGCGTTTTGCTCGATTATGCAAGCTAATGGCGCGGCATCAACCCATTTAGTAAAGTAGTAGATTTCGAGTATAAAGAATTTTCTCTGTCCGGATGTTATTGACAGTGGTGCAAGTATGTCCAGCCCCCATTGCACAAATGGCCACGGTGAATGTCGAGCTCTAAGTTCTGTATGTGGCTAGTGAGTAAGGTTACCGTGGACATGGCAGCTTTTGCATTTCCATACGAAATCCATGGTGTCGTACTTCATGGTTGGCTAGTAATATCCTTACTTCATCAGTTTGAGTGCGAGGTTCTTACCTTCAATATGGAATTCACAAATTTTAAGGTGCACCTCTCTGATGGCGTAATTTGCCTCTTCATGAGTGAGGCATCGTAGATAGAGGCAGAGAATTCTCGTTAATACAACTAGCCATCCATGATTGTGTACCGTCCTGCTGTCGTTTTCACTTTCTTGGCTTCCTCTGCGTCTTCAAGTAATGTACCGTCGGACAAGTACATCAGGTAGGAGGTCATCCAATTATTCGTGTCGGATAACTACATCACTTTGGGGTCGGAATCCTCCACATTGGGCTTATCGAGGACCTTGCGTATTCCTTGGGCATATTGCTCTAAGCCTCTTGAGGCTGCTACTTTCACAATCTAGTCGGTTTTTTCATTCTCCTCTCGTGGGATGTGGACGATTTCTACATTCTCCAAAGTCGAGACTAATCTGTGAATTTTTGAGAGGTATTTGGATAGTTGTGGGCTATTTGTTTCAACTAACTCGGTTGGAAGTGTGAGTACCTTGTCTTTTCTCTCTCCGTGGGCTTAAATGTAAATGAAGTAAATTTGGTCCTTTGTTAGGTACACAATGAAGGCTTATATAGTGGAGCTCTCTTATGTGGAGCAGCCACATGGAGGTGGTATGTGCGGTGGATCCTGCTACCAACTCTACAAATATATTTTACTGTGTCAAAAAGATTGCGTGTATGCTAGCTAACTTTGTAAGACGTCACTTTAGCAGTGATTACACTTGTTCTGCAGGATATCATTCCCTGTGAAGATTGCGTACTGCAGAGATCGCGCCTGTCTGTGTGAAAGTCAATAATTTGAGTTGGCATTCTCGATCGTCCAAAACTTCGTTTTTGTACTCGTGTCGTTGGAGACTTCTCAGAATCCCCGTCCTTAATGAAGATTTTGGCTTTTGTCATATGTGCAGACGTTTGGTGACAAATGTTATTCGGCTTTAACTGAGAACTTGTTCAGTATTTAGTCTTCGGGCTTTTAGAGTCATATCCTCTATGTCATATCCTTAGGGCTTTAGCGCCAAGTGTCCTTATTTTCATTAAGGTCTTTGGTCTTTATTATGTCATTGGGTTTCTAAAGCCAAAAGAGTCTCTCTGACCAGCTTAACTCTTTGGTCTTCTTAGGATGTAGACTTAAATCCTCAAGTCTCTACAACCCATGTAATCTCTTGGGCAATGGTGGCTTCTCCGGCCTTCTATGGGCTTAGACTCATTTTACAAAAATAAGTTTTTTGATTGGGCCTTAGGTATTCACTGCTTATCACTAAATCAAATTAAGCCAAACCAATATATA
>JAODPA010067714.1:0-33261 GCA_025585075.1 Nepenthes mirabilis | reverse complement strand
TAAATATAACTTAACTATTTCAATTATATTACATTAAACATATACAAAACTACAAGTCCGCAGAGTCCAACTGATCTCTTTAGCTTATCTCCAACCTTGCTCTAACAAATCGAGCGTCAGCTCGTAACTGTCATTTGGAAGGAAGAAAGGAAATAGTGAGCTAAGAGCTTAGCAAGTACATCAAATTAAGGCAATAAATAATGATAACATAATTTAGTAGAAAAGATACACATAAACAGAAAAGGAATGCATATACAAAACTTGATTAGGCATGCTTGGGTGCAATTTAATTTTTTCTTTCATTCTTATTTTCTGTAAGATGTAACAAAAGTATAATTATTCATCTTTACGGACCTGGGATAATTTACAGTGATAATCAAAGGACCTGGGATAACAAAGGGAGCGAATAATCAATGATAGATTGTATTTTGCACATAATCAAAGGCCAAAAACAATACAGTAATATCCCTCCTGGCAGGATAATTTACAGTATACCTCCCGAAGGCAGGTCAGACTCAGTATAGTATCCTCCAGTATTAACACCCCAAGGAATGGCGGACCACATATCATTCCATGGACAGAGTTATCCTCAATAACCACCGTAAGGTTCTAAGGCATGTCCATAACATCACCCGCTACAATAAGCAGCCAGGATAATTTCCTTGAGCTTCTACTGTCAGGCTAGTGACATGCCTAAGGGTATTACCTATCAAAAACATAAATGCAGATCCTAGTTTTACAATTCTCGATTCTTTTGAAGGAAGTTCTATCAGATTCTTTTCATCAAATTCCCAATGTGGAATTCCTCTCCAGTTATTCATGTACTTATTATCTTACTTGCGGATTTAAATCTTTTAACAACTTGACTTACATACGGACATCATATACACAGATAAGATTTAGAATTCTTACCATCGAAGAATAGATTGGCTTACAGAGTTTTTACGACTTAGCTTATATTCAAAAATTGTAATCACAGAGAAGATTAGGAATTCTTACCATCAAAGAGCAGATTGACTTTGAAAGCTTTCGGATGCAAATTTCTTTCACAAATGCATATATTGAAGCTTCCAAATTATTCAATTGGACTTATACAAACATACATATCATTTGATTAGCAATCAAACAAGGAAATTGTGCAAAATATTGTTCAAAATCATCGATGAATAGTCCGCATGTGAACAATGTCCGGATTCTCTTATCGATCAATTCTCAAAATTTCGATCATCTAACTGGTAAATTATCAAACTCAAGATATAAGTAAATATAATCCCAAGTCACTTTATACTTTAAACCCCAAATCGAAGCTTAAACGGTGTCCGAGTGCAAGTTAGGGGCTCTGTGAACGAATTTTCACCTTGAACCACAAATTCGGATACCCAATCGATAAAATTACATACCCAAGTCATTGGTAACCATAGTCTAGTCCCAAATTAAGTTAAAGCCTCAAAAATCCATGGGTTTCATAATCAAGCGTGGGGCTTAGGGTTTACCTTCGCCGAAAACTTAAACTACAAATTTGGACTCTAAATTAACATATATGCATGCTTAGGTCTTGAGAATCATAAAATATAATCCTAACCGGATATCAAAACGAGGATACTCGAAGAAAACAAGACAAAAGTGTACGAAAATGAAAGAGAAGAGTATGAGTGTACTTGCCTTAACACAATCTATCACCATTCTAACTGGCTCTTGGATGAATTCGGACTCGGAGACCTTTGTTTGCCCGTTCTTTCTCTTCTCCCTCCCTCTCTCTCTCTACCCATGGGAAGTCACAGAAAAATAGCCGACAGAAAGCCTGCACGTGGCATTATAACAGACCAGCACTCGAATTCCAGGAGAGCGCGCGGTGAGCGCCAGTGAATCTAGAAATGGCGCCTTCTTATGCGCTCAAGAGAGCGGCGTACGGAGGCTTTTTCTGAGCAATCTGCTTTTGGCGCCCTCTACTGGCCTCGAGCCAGCAATGAGCCCAACTCTGCTACTTACTGCACTAAGGCTAATTTTTTAAGTTTTTCAATTTTACTTATCTCAAACTAAATTACAACAAGTTAGTTAATAGAATTTACTATGTTTTGGGAGCTCAGACCTCACAGGTTCAGCACTTGCACTAATTTATTTTCTATTCTAAAATGATGATATGATAAAATAATATAGTAGAGTAAGGTATTTAAGTATTGGAGTAATAATACTTAAGGAAAATCAACAATAATTGAAGGAAAAACATAGTATACACTTGCCCAAATTTCTCTGCTGCAATCATGGCTTTACCGATTTTCTCCTTCTCCTTCTTCCTTTCGGTTCTTCCTTCTACTTTTATTTTGTTTTTCCTCTCCCCTTCTACTCCTCACATGGCTTTATATAAACTTTGTGGTTCTTGCTAAGTCATTCCATATAGAATGAGCTATTGCCAACAAGCTCACCTAATTTAGCTTAGTTGTCCCCTATAAATATAGTCAATTCATCCCTAAATTTGCTAAATTACCTTTGTAAATTTTGTTGAGTCATTATGCATTGCAGTGGCCTTAGGAACCTGCCATGTGGCAAGCTAAAATTGTTGAATTTTCAACAGCTTCGTGGACTTTGCTGAGGTGTCCTGCTGCCAACTTGGTTGCTAACTTGCTGCTGCTACTGTGCTACTAAAGCATGATCTTTACATGCTTATTGATGGAGTTGTCATGCTAAATTTTGCTGTTGGAGCTACTGCCCTTTACTGAATCATTATATGCACATATATATATATATACTGCTACCCGAAATTGTTGTTGCTAACTTATCATATATATATAGCTACCCAAGCTGTGTTTAGCCCATTGGTTTTAATTTGGTTGTTGATCGGTTAAAAATTTAGCAATCAGGCAATGTTCTCATCAACCAGAACTAATTTGGCAATCATTCCACTACTGTGTCCTAAGACGAGCCTCTGGTTTTTGGATTTTTAATATAATGAGTATGATTAATATAATCATGAAATTAAAAACTCGATCCTTACACGACATGCTCATCAAAAGTATAATAGCCGATGACCATATTTGCAATTGCTGAGAGGCTTTCAAGGTACTCTGATCACACCATATGAAGCTAAACCCAATGAAGCCAAGGAAATTTCTTTTTCTTCGTCGCATTCCATAGAGGAATCAAAGTAAATCTCGAAAAGATAAAAGCCATCATGGACATGAACCCACCTCAATCTATGAAGGAAGTCTAGAGACTCAATGGAAAACTCACTGTACTCTCCCGATTTTTGGTGAAATCTGTAGAGAAATATCCCCCATTCTTCAAAGCCTTAAGAGAGACCAAGGTGAGCAATTTTTAGTGCACTACTGACTGCCAAGCAACCTTCCAAGAGTTGAAGGAATACCTTACCAACCCACCTCTCCTGACATCGCCAAAAGAAAACGAGAAGTTGTATATCTACCTGGCAATATTAGACACAACTCTAAGTTTTGTCCTAATTAGGTAAGAGTCTAAGATACAAAAGCTGATTGGCTACGTCAGTAAGATCCCGGCAAACACTGAGACCTATTACTCGAATGCTGAAAGGATCGCTCTAGGATTAGTTTACTCAGCCTGAAAATTATGGCCTTACTTCCAAACCCACAAGATCATCATTCTAACGGACCAACCTATAAAAAGGATCCTTCTAAAACATAATATGTCTAGACGACCAATCAAATGGGCCATCGAGTTAGGACCATAAGAGGTCAGGCCCTCGCAAACTTCATAGTCAAAATGATGACCCAAATTTCTAACGTCCTCGACACGTGTAAAAGAGCCTGCCAACAAGAAGAAGCTCCTATTAGGGTCTTTCATGTGGATGGATCATCAACACAATCCGAAAGCAGGGCAGGCACAGTATTGAGGACTCCAAATGGGTCAAAAATGAAATACTCGATGTTTCTCATATTTTCAACCACCAAAAATGTCACCAAGTATGAAACCTTATTAGCAAAACTCCAGCTAGCAAAGGAATACTTGACAAAAAGTCTAATCATCTACGATGATTCAGAGTTGATTGTTAACCAAAATATTGAAAACTTTGAAGTGTCTAGCCCATTGCTTGCAAGGTACTTTGTTAGAGTGAAGGGTCTGACCGGAGCATTTAACCCGATTCAAATACTCCACATTCTAAGGGAATAAAACTGGAAGGCGAATTAGCTGGCAAAGGCAACACTAACCGAAAATTCTGAGCAATATGCTCGGGATATGCTAGAAGTTCTTGCAACCCTGATCATAGAAGCCCCTGGATAAAAGATTCTTTAGATCTCAAACAGCAAAAATTAGATGACTTCATACAGAATGTTCCTTATCGAAGGCCTTCTACCAAAAAGTTCGAATGATGCCAAGCGTATAAACAAGACAACAGGTTGATATACTCTCATGGATGGGAGACTATACCGATGATGTGAGGCCCCGAAATTAAAAATATGATAATTGGGAGTAATTAAAATGATGATAATCATTAAGAGGCCTAGCATATATTGAAAAATGAGGGTTGAAAGTAAAAAGTTGAAAAAATATCTGAATTCAGCAAGCAGTAGAGTTACACTTATCGTGCGCCCGAGACATGGCAGCGAGCTCAAAAATCCAGTGGCTAGCCGCACGCTAGGCGGCTCGAGCAAGCCCCTAGCAGAATGTAGCACGCTCGCCGCACGCTCGATAGGCGCTCGAGCGCAGCCCCGACTTTTGCCCGCATTTTGATTTCGTTTTTGTTATAAATAGAAGGAAAAAGGAGAATGGGAGAAAGAGCAGAGGCACGAACGAAGAGGAGGGAGAAGAGAAGAGGAAAAAGAGAAAATCACTCGTTCTGATCCACTCCGAGTAAAAATAACGGTAATCGGGCTAAGGCAAGTGTACTTCGGACGTTGTTTTTTATTTTTACTGTTTTCTCTTGCTTTAAAATTGATGAAAATACTCTAAAATGTTATTGTTGCATGATTAAAGTAAACGAAGCATGTTTCCTTCAATTGTTCGGTCAGATTTTGTGTTTACCCAAGTGTATTACAAGATTTGGTTTCGATTTCATGAATAAGCCTGTAATTAGTGTTCGATTTGGCTCCAAAAGCATGTGATGAAACCCTAACTTGAAAATACTATGGATTTTTGGTTAAATTGCATGATTTAGTATATGTGTATAGATTTGTGGCATTGATTTCATGAATAAATACATGTTTGGTGATCGATTTGAGTCCGAAAGTTTTGGCGAAGCCCTAGGTATAAAAATGAAGGGGTTTTAATGATCTTTAACCGTATCTCCTATTATATAAAAGTTAATTGGCACTGAAACAAGCTCTTGGTATAATTTGTTTTTAAAACTTTTACATAGATTTATACTGATAAATTTTCATGCACTTCTAAAGTAAAACTGAAGGATTTTTAGACCGTTACTGTATGTTCTGAACATTCTGAATTTAACTGAAGCATAATTGTCAAACTCTGATTACGAAAGAAGGTTTTCAGTTAAGAAGTTATTTTTGATACTGTTATTTAGGACCCAGGACTAATTACTGTTATTTAGGTTATCTGATATGCCTTAGAACTTTACGGTGGTGATTGAGGATAACTCTATCCATGGAGTTATATGTGATTCGCCCTTCCTCGGGGTGTTACGGTCAGGAGAAAAGTTCTATTTCTGTCCTACCTTCGGTAGGCACCACGTACCGATCCCATGAGATGGGATCCTCTGTTACTATTTATAGCCTTGGATTGTGATGAGATGTACACAATCTATCCTCAATTATTCACCCCCTCAGCTAGTAGGGTATATTGGTAGGGTCTGTTACCGCTCTGTTCTGTTACTGCTCTATTCTGTACCGCTATTACTGTACCGATTATTATTCTGTGCCGATCACTGTTCTGTTTTGATATAAAAGAGAAGTTTCTAACATTATTTTCTGATTCTGCTTTCTGAATTATACTGATTATTGATTTTTGATTCTTGATTTCTGAGTTTAATATTGTCAAATTATGTTTTCTCTGTTTTTTAGCTTATATTCTATTTAACCGTCCTGTTTCTACATAATTTCAAGACTATTCTGCATAACTGCTTTACTGCATAACTACATGTACCTTGTTGGGCCCCGACTCACTGTTTTATTATTTTTTCGCTCCAGATGAGACTGTAGAACTAGTGTCTGATGAGAAAGAGTGACTGAAAGTATCTTCTAAAGACTTTTGAGGATCTGAAGTATTTTGAAGCTATTTTGGAGAATCTGTTGGATATAAAGACTTGACTGGATATGTGATTTTGTATATAGATTCTATATCTATGGATATTCATGTATATGTGGATTTTGTATAGAAATGCACGTGATGTATGTGATGGTAAAAAGGAAAACTATGCTTCTACAAGTTAATAGTTTAGCTTCCACTTTAAACTTTTGAATATTCTGTATAGGTCCTAGATGGCATTTCATTTATGAACTGCTAATGTAGTTAATGATTTTATATATTAATGTCATGAATGGCATCTGTGATCCTGTGTATGCATGTTGTAGGAAGAATTGTGGTATAATTGATAATTGTGTGCTTGTACTGGTTGGTTATACAGGTTGTACTTTTAGGTTTTCATCCAGTTATAAAGAAAACTCTGCTGAAATTTTTGTAGAAGTTTTATCTTATATTTTAGTTCTAAAATCCTGTTTCTATCTTGACGGAAGTTTCTGAGGAAAAAAAATATGTTCCGTCACAAATAGTATCAGAGAATTGAGATACCTTAGGAATTGATTGACCGAAAAGTAGAAGCATAGGTTTGAATCTCTGTATCAAATTACTGTAGGAATAGGCTGAGAAAGTTAAGGCAACTAGAACCCATAAGAGATTGGTTCTTAGGCTAAGTTTAAATTTTCTTTAAACTATTGAATATTTATTTTTCCTACCATTAAATTCTTGTCCTTATAACATTGTATTTATCTTGATTATAGGATGGCAAGTAGATGGGGTAGAAGAAATGACCATGGTGGTGCTAGTACGCCCTATGATAGAGAGGCTGCTTATATTGATTTTTGAAGAGGATGACCAATGTAGTAGAATCTGTCGAGTAGAGGCACATGGCTCCAGTTCCTACACCCGAGCCAACTCCGACACTTCTTAGTCCTACGACTTATGACAGATTCACAATGAAGCAAGCACTGGGCTTCCTAGGAAAGTCTGATCCGGCAGAAGCGGATGTGTGGTTAAAGAGGATGAAGAAGATATTCACTGTGATCGGGTGTACCGATCGGGAGAAGGTCACTTTCGCGGTATATACATTGGAGGGTGAAGCAGATAGCTGATGGAGCATGCAGAAGAGGGCGATGGGAGTACCCGATGATGTCATTACTTTGGAGATATTTGAAGATACTTTTATGGAGAAATACTTCCCATCCAGCCTCTGATATCAGAAAGAGTAGGAATTTATGAGGTTGAGATAAGGAAATATGACGGTGAAGGAGTATGATGCCAGATTCACTGAATTATCCCGTTTTGAGCCCTTCTACATAGAGGATGAGCAGAGAAAGGTGAAGAAGTTCCAACAAGGGTTACGGGATGACATTAGAAAGTCGCTGTCAATTCTGAAACTCCAGAATTTTGCTGAGTTCTAGATAGTGCGGTGATTTATGAGAAAGAAGTGGAGACGGAGAGATTCTATGCAAAGAGGACCGCTAGCCGAGTAAGAGTTAGTACCAGATCTATTGTGAGATCTTCTAGACCATCCAAGAGGATTAGGACAGCTGACAAGGAAAAGAGTGCTGTACCAACTCAGTCAATAACTGGTTCTAGAGTATCGGCTGAAGATTGTACCTTCTGTGGGAAGAGACATCCGGGGCTAGCATGTCGTAAGATATCAGGAGCATATTTTAGATGTGAACAGCAGGGCCATCAGATGAAGGAGTGTCCACTACCTCCATGGTTATAAGGATAGAATCCTATTGTCTCCGCAAAGGCCTTTACAATGGCCGTTCAGGACCTGAAGGTATCTCCGAATGTCGTGGGAGGTACTCTTTCTATTTGTAGAGTTTCTGCATCTATATTGTTTGACTCGGGATCTACCCATTTCTTTGTTTCTCTGCGATTTGCATGCTGTATTGTATCTACCCCATATATTCTGGATTGTGAATTGTTTGTGTGTATTCCCACTGGGTCCCCTGTAATTACGAACATTATGTATTCGGGATGTATAGTTGAGGTGAATGGGAAATGTTTGGTTGTGGACTTGGTGTTGCTGAAAATGGGTAATTTTGATGTGATTTTAGGGATGGACTGGCTGGCCAAATATCATGCCAGTATTGACTGTTCTCTGAAGAGGGTTTATTTTAATATTCCTGGAATGGAACCCTTTTTCTTTCAGGACATTAAGAAAAAGGGGGTGCCTGTATTAATCGCTGTTTTACAGGCTAAGCATTTGATGAATAGTGGATGTAAAGTTTACTTGGCATATGCCTGCACTACTGGGAGTCATAGTGTGCCAGCTAAGGACATCCTGGTTGTCAATGATTTTGAGGATGTATTTCCAGAGGAGTTACCTGAATTACCTCCACATCAAAAAATTGAGTTTGAAATTGCTATTATTCCTGGTGTTAGTCCAGTTTCCAAGGCTCCTTATCGTATCACTCCGGCTGAATTGAAGGAATTGAAGTTGCAATTACAGGAGCTGTTAGACAAGGACTTTATCAGACCGAGTGTATCTCCTTGGGGTGCACCGGTATTGTTCGTGAGGAAGAAAGATGGGTCTTTACGGTTGTGTGTTGATTATCGTGAGTTAAATAAAATCATGATTAAAAATAAATACCCTCTACTGCGTACTGATAATTTATTTGATCAGTTGCAAGGATCTCGGGTGTTCTCGAAGATCGATTTGAGGTCCGATTATTATAAATTGAGGATCAAGCCGGAAGATGTGGCTAAGACTGTTTTTCGGACACATTATGGCCATTATGAGTTCCTTGTTATGCCTTTTTGCCTTACGAATGCTCCAACTACTTTTATGGATCTGATGAATAAAGTGTTCAGGCCGTACTTGGATAAATTTGTGGTGGTATTCATTGATGATATCCTGATTTATTCAAAGGACTACGAGGAACACGAGATTCATTTGAGGAGAGTACTTCAAGTGCTCCGCGAAGAAAAATTATTTGCTAAGTTGAGTAAATGTGAATTCCGCCTTGAGAGGGTGATGTTTTTAGGGCATGTGATTTCTGATGGTAGTATTTCTGTAGATCCCAGGAAAGTAGAGGCTGTTACAAACTGGAGCAGGCCAGCTTTTGTTACTGATGTTAGGAGCTTTCTGGGTATGGTGGAATATTACAGGCATTTTGTAGAGAATTTCTCACAGATTACTATGCCTCTGACTCAGCTAGTGAAGAAGGAGGCTAAATTTGTGTGGAATGAGGAATGTGATCTGAGCTTCTAGGTGCTAAATGATCGATTGACTACCGCTCCAGTGTTGATTATTCCAGAGGGTTCAGGAGGCTTTGAGGTGTACTGCGATGCCTCTAAGGCAGGTCTAGGATGTATATTGATGCAGCACGGTAAAGTTGTAGCTTATGGATCTAGACAACTAAAAGTGCATGAAAAGAACTACCCTACTTATGATCTGGAGCTTGCTGCTATTGTTTTTGCCTTGAAGATTTGGAGACATTATTTGTATGGTGAAAGGTTCCTTGCGTACTCTGATCATAAAAGTTTAAAGTACCTATTTTCACAAAAAGAACTTAACATGAGGCAAAGGAGATGGCTTGATTTCTTGAAAGATTATGACAGTGGGATACAGTATAAGCCAAGAAAGGCCAACTAGTTGCGGACACATTGAGTCACCGATCGGGGTATGTGGCACACTTGCAGATTAAGCAAATGGAAATGTTGGATTACCTGAAATAATGTGATATCCAACATTATGCTAAAAGTGATAGAATGCTCATGTCGTATCTTCAGATCCAATCGAAAGTAGTCAGCGAAATTAAAAAGAAGCAAGTGAATGATCAGTTCCTTATGGATATTATAAGTGATCTGAATAAGGAATCTCAAGCTGATTTTAACGTCTGGACTAATGGAGTGTTGGGTTTAGAGACCGATTATGTTACTGAATGATAGAGAATTGAATTAGAAGATTTTGAAGGAGGCTCATCGGTCCCGATATATAATTCACCCCAGGACGAATAAAATGTATCAGGATCTGAAGAAAACCTTCTGGTGGAGGAACATGAAGAGAGATATTATGGCTTATGTGGAGAAATGTCTGGTATGTTAGCAACTGAAAGTTGAGAGGAAGAAGCCGTCTGGATTGTTACAACCTATATCGATCCCGAGCTAAAAATGGAAAGATATTCCTATGGACTTTATGTCGGGTTTACCGAGGACTCCTAGGAATCATGACGCCATTTGGGTTATAGTTAATCGGCTGACAAAATTAGTCCACTTTTTGGCGATCAGGACAACCTATTCGCATGATAGGTTGGCTCAGTTATATATGAACGAAATCCTGAGACTTTATGGAGTTCCTGCTTCCATTGTGTCTGATAGAGATCCACGTTTTGTCTCAAGGTTTTGAGAGATCTTATATTTCTGAAGGTCTCACCGTCCAAGGGCACGTTCCGGTTTGGAGTAAAGGGAAAATTGAAGTTGCGGTTCATTGGTCCTTTTGAGATTTTGGAAAGGATCGGTGAGCTAGCCTACAGGTTAGCGTTACCACCGAGTCTGATGGGCGTACACGATGTCTTTCATGTATCGATACTTCGGAAGTATGTCCATGATCCTGCACACGTGATTGACTACGGATCCTTAGCTATCGACAAAGATTTGTCCTACATTGAGGAACCACTGCAGATTCTGGATCGAAAGGATCAGAAGTTGTGTACGAAAGCCATTCCCCTGGTGAAGATACTATGGAGGAATCATTCACCGGAGGAGGCCACGTGGGAGCGCGAAGAGAAAATTCGACACAAATATCCCCACTTTGTTTCTTGAGGTATGTAGTTTTGTTTAATTTTGAGGACGAAATTTCTTTAAGTGGGGGAGTGTGTGAGGCCCTGGAACCAAAAACATAATAATTGAGAGTAATTAAAATAATGATAATCATTAAGAGGCCAAGCATGCATTGAAAAATGATGGTTGAAAGTAAAAAATTTTAAAAAATACCCGAATTCAGCAAGCAACAGAGTTGCGCCTACCATTTGTCCAAGGCGCGGCAGCGAGCCCCTAGTTGAATGTAGCGCACTCGCCGCGCGCTCGAGCGCAGCCCCGACTTTTTCCCACGTTCTGATTTCGTTTTTATTATAAATAGAAGGAAAAAGGGAGAATGGGAGAAAGAGCAGAGGCACAAACGAAGAGGAGGGAGAAGAGAAGAGGAAAAAGAGGAAATCACTCATTTCAATCCACTCCGGATAAAAATAATGATAGATTGGGCGAAGGCAAGTGTATTTCGGACGTTATTTTTCGTTTTTACCATTTTCTCTTGCTTAAAAATTGATGAAGATGCTCTAAAATGTTATTGTTGCATGATTAAAGTAAACGAAACATGTTTCCCTCAATTGTTTGGTTAGATTTTGTGTTTACCCATGTGTATTGCAAGATTTGGTTTCGATTTCATGAATAAGCATGTAATTAGTGTTCTATTTCGTTCCGAAAGCATGTGATGAAACCCTAACTCGAAAATATTAGGATTTTTGGTTAAATTGTATGATTTAGTATATGTGTATGGATTTCTGGCATTGATTTCATGAATAAACACATATTTGGTGATCGATTTGAGTCCGGAAGTTTTGGCAAAACCCTAGATACGAAAATGAATGGGTTTTAATAATTTTTAAGCGTAGCTCCTGTTATATAAAAGTTAATTAGCACTGAAATCAAGCTCCTGGTATAATTTATTTTTGAAAATTTTACACGGACTTATACCAATAAACTTTCATACACTTCTAAAGTAAAACTAAAGGGTTTTTAGACCGTTACTGTATGTTCTAAACATTCTGAAGTTAATTGAAGGGTAATTGTGAAACTCTAATTACGAAAGAAGGTTTTTAGTTAAGAAATTATTTCTGATACTGTTATTTACGACCCAAGACTGATTACAGTCAGGTTCTCCGATATATCTTAGAACTTTACGGTGGTGATCGAGGATAACTCTATCCATGGAATTATATATGGTCCGCCCTTCCTCGGAGCGTTACAGTCAGGAGGAAAGTTCCATTTCTGGCCTACCTTCGAGAGGTACACCGTACCGATCCCATGAGACGGGATCTTCTATTACTGTTTATATCCTTGGAATGTAAGAAAATGAATACAATTTATCCTCAATCATTCGCCCCCTCAGCTAGTAGGGTATACTAGCAGTGTAACGACCCAAAATTTTAATAAGAAAATTTTAACCATCAAGACCGGTCAACGCAAGTTGACCGGAAAATGAAATGTGAACAAGTCCGGATCTGAATTGGTAAAATATCAGTCCAAATTTCCCTTGAGGAAAATTAGTCAGGATTTCCCTTGAGGAAAATCAGTCCGAATTTCCCTTGAAGAAAACAAGTTCGGATTTTCCATGGTGATCAAAAGTTCGAATTTCGTTGAGAAAAGAAGTCTGAATTTAATGAAGTCCGGATTTCCTTAGAAAAGTCACTCCGGACTTCCAAAGTAAAAGGAAGTCTGGTTTTGCTTGAAAGTGAAAAACTCCGAATTTCTGAAGTAAAAGCCAGTCCGGATTTGGAGTCCGGTCACAGTGAAGGAAGTATATTGGGAAGGAACGACCATGAATATCGGCTGTTTCCGAGATGTGTTGGAAAACGAAATTCATAAATAACCCTCCTTGGAAAATGTAAGATTATAAATATCACCTTGGAAAATGAGAAGCCATAAATGATGGCCACTTAACCCACCCCTGGCTATAAATGAGGGCTTAAGTACATCAGATAGAGGCACCACTAGAAACTTCTAGAAAAGAAAGACACCGGAAGCTAAGGCAAAAGAATTCAGACAAGATACTCACCCCTATTTCTAAAACTCATGTTTGTTTATGTTGCTATGAAAGTATATGATATTCCGTATGAAGTATGCTTTTGCTGTTTTATGACTTATCGTTCTGAAATGCATGTTTAAAAAGAAATTCTGTTACGCATGATGTTAGATTTATTCTGTTTATGATTAATTGTCAATTGTTATGAATTTTGATAAATGCATGTTTACGGAAAAGAATTTAGGCCTTAAAATGGAACAAGAACTCCTGCTATTGATCTCTGTTTCTGTCAAAAAGATCTCTGAATTTAAGATAAAAGACCTCTGGCATTTTACAGAAAATGATTTAGAACTCCGGCATTTTAGAGCAATGCACTCCAGATTTAGAACTTTGGATTTTAACAGAAATGCACTCCGGATTTAGAACTTCGAATTTTAACAGATATGCACTCCGGATTTAGAACTTTGGATTTTAACAGAAATTGAACGCCGGATTTTAGAGCTTTAGATTTAAAAACTTCGGATTTTGAAAGAAAAGCACTCCGGACTATGGAAAAGAAAAGCCCTCCGTCCCTTTGTTTAAAAAGCACTCCGGATTGAAAAGAAAAGCACTCCGTCCATTTTAAAAGGGGTACTCCGTCCCTTTGTTTAAAAAGCACTCTGGATTGAAAAGAAAAGTACTCCGTCCATTTTAAAAGAAGCACTCCGTCCCTTTGTTTAAAAAGCACTCCAGATTGAAAAGAAAAACACTCCGTCCTTTTGAAAAGAAAGGCACTCCGTCCCTTTTAAGAAAAAGAACTTCGGACTTTGTTAAAAATGTACTCCGTCCTTTATGAACAAAGAACTCCGATTTTGATGATATTTGGATTTCAGAAAAGAACTCCGGCTTTGACTAAAGAAATGAACTCCGACTTTATAAGAAAAGAACTCCAGCAATAATAAAAGAAATTCGGCTTCAGGAACTTCGGCCTTCCGTTTGAAAAGAACTTCAGAAATTTAATAAACAAGACCCTGTCCCTTTTTATTGGAAAAGAACTTCGGATATTGAACTTCAGATTTTAAAAGATGAACTCCGGCTTTTGATAAGATGATATGGACTTCAATGAATGAAGTAAAGAACAAGACTATATGAAAACACATGGATTATGGACAGCAAGTGGAACTCTTCCGACTTTTGATCTATGATGATTGGCCATTAAAGAACACGAACCAAGAACCGAGTTTTTATTAAACTTGCTGTTAAAAATGGATGAAGGATATTGGAGTGACACTCGAGGATGCCTCCTGGGCCACGGGAGGGGACCTTTTGGTGGCATAAGAACTATGGACTATGGCCCCGTATGTCGGGTTAAAGGCATTACCTCCCGCCCCGGCGAGCATAATGAGGGGATACGGCTTTAGGTTGTGGGATAGCACACAACCCATCCTCGATGTTGTCTGCTTCCATCCGGTCCCTAAAGATGATATGAATTCCGAATAATTTTTGATGAATTTTCTGAAGACAAGATAAAAAAGACAAGATGAAAAGAATAAGAACTGAAGAAGAAATGATATGACGATTTTTCTTATGCTATGCTATATTTATGAATTTATATTTTGATTATATGAATGCATATGTTTTCTACATGTGAGTATCTTGCTGAGCTTTGTAAGCTCATTCTTGCAACTTTTCAGATGGCAAGCTTATGGAGGATGAAGTTGAGTAGAACCTTATAGTGTAGCTGATTGGCCGGAGCAGATCTGAAGAGCTTTGTTTATTTTGCTTCTGATATTTTGAGGAGACTTGTAAAATTATTCAACTGCTTATGAATGTTAGAATATTTCCGTGATATTTTTTTGGGATTTATGAAATTATTAATTTTTAGAATGCATCTCAGGTTTGAATAAAGAAAAGAAAAATTTTATGTTCACCTTTTTATCTCTTATTCGTAAGAACTTTGGATTTGACGACGGCTCTAGATGGTAAAAAAAGTCGGATCGTCACAAGTAGGGTCTGTTACCGCTCTATTCTGTTACTGCTCTATTCTGTACCGCTGTTAATATACCAATTACTGTTCTGTACCGATCACTGTTCTGTTCTAATATAAAAGAGAAGTTTCTAATATTGCTTTCCGATTCTACTTTCTGAATTATACTGATTTTTGATTTTTGATTCCTGATTTCTGAGTTTAATATCGTCAAATTATGTTTTCTCTGTTTTCTATGTTATATTCTATTTAACTATCCTATTTCTGTATAGTTTTACACTGTTCTGCATAACTGCTTTACTGCATAACTGCATGTACCTTGCTGGGCCCCGGATCACTGTTTTATTATTTTTTTTCTCCTCCAAATGAGACTATAGAAGTATTGCCTGACGAGAAAGAGCGACTGAAAGCATCTTCTGAAGATTTTTGAGGATCTGAAGCATTTTGGAGCTATTTTGGAGAATCTGTTGGATGTAAAGACTCGACTGGACATGTGATTTTGTATATGGATTCTATATCTATGGATGTTCTTGTATATGTGAATTTTGTATAGAAATGCACGTGATGTATGTGATGGTAAAAAGAAAAACTATGCTTCTACAAGTTAATAGTAGCTTTCACTCTAAACTTTTGGATATTCTGTACAAGTCCTAGATGGCATCTCGTTTATAAACTGCTAGTATAATTGATGGTTTTATAGATTAATGCCATGGATGACATCTGTTATCCTATGTATGCATATTGTAGGAAGAATTGTGGTATAATTGATAATTGTGTGCTTGTACTGGTTGATTATACAGGTTGTACTTTTAGGTTTTCATCCAATTACAAAGGAGATTCTGCCGAAATTTCTATAGAAATCTTACCTTATAGTTTGATCCTAAAATCCTGTTTCTGTTTTGACAGAAGTTTCTGAGGAAAAAAAATCTATTCCGTCACAGATGAGGTTATTCTATACCCTACAAGCGGTGTCTCACGTCAGAAGAAGCTAATTACGCGCTAAGTGAGGTGCATCTTAGAATCTGCAAATCATATACTAGCGATAAGCATTCAAGGTCATTCGATAAGGATACTATTGGGCAACGATGAAATGATACACCATAGAATTCATAAAGAAATGCAAAAATTATCAAATCCATGGTAATATTTTCCATCAGCCGCATATGGAGCTGTAGACCCTACAGTCACCATGGTCATTCGCATAGTGCGAGCTTGACATACTAAGCCCATTGCCCATTACATCATAGCAAAGGAAGTTCGTCGTAGTCAGTATCAACTACTTCACAAAATGGATAGAAGCCTCCCCACTAGTGAGGATTATCGAGCAGAATAACATAGTATTTGTTCAGTAGAGTTTCATATGTATATTTAGAATTCTCGAGGTCATAATGATCGACAACAAAACCCAATTCATTGGCAAAAGATTCCCCAAGTACTGTATGAGTTTAAGAATTCGGCTAGTCCATATTTCCATTGCCTATCCACAAGCAAACGGACAAGTAGAAATAACGAATCAGACCCTACTACACTAGTTAAAACAAAGTTAGAGGACACATTGGGCTCCTGGGTGGATGAATTACCTTTCGTGTTGTGGTCCTACAAGTGTAAGACTTGAGATTTTATAATCAAGTAAATCATAATTAATTAAACAAATATGAAATCAAGGTCAAAGAACGCAGAATAATTTAGATTGAAGAGTCTAACATCCCAAAACTACTAACTATTAAAATTAAAATATGTAAACTTTGAGACTTTCACAAGTCTAAGGATTTCAATAAAAATCATGATTCATTTTACTAATTATGTTATTTACCCAGAAGCCAAAGGTTTACCCTGAGACACAACGGTAACATAAAAAATTATCTGATAGATTTAGTCAGTAACCAATCTAATTACGGTTAGTAAAAGGATAACTCGACCACCGAAATTGCAATCGGTTATCAACCGATTTAATTTTGGGATAACAAAAGCCTAACTCGGATGCTAAATTTTCAATCGATAGTAACCAAATTAATTTTGGTTGACAAAAAATAGCCTGGCTACTGAATTTTCACTCGATTAATAACTGAATTCAGTTTGGCTGATTAAATATAACACAAATCAAATTAACTAAGAAAAATTCAATATACTCCAACACACAAACACACACGATAGCCTTATACTTAGCTAAAATTCTAAGAATTCTGTAGCTGTACGAGCAGCAACAGGGCAGCCCCAATTTTCATCCAAATTTCCAATATTTCAATAAGGAATTCAACACATGCATGACACAAGAATTAAACACACACATGGCACAGGGAAAGACAATACACACAACAGTCCAATTCAATAATTCAGCAAAATTAGAACAGCTCTCCACAGCAGTAGCTCCAAAACTTTAGCAAAGGAACAGCACACCTTAGCAAGCATAAGCAGTCTATATCACCAAGGATTTAGCAACCAATCAAAGCTTTCAACTAGGCAAAATCTTAAGGAAACAAACCAGCAAATAGAGATGAATCATCAGCCGAATTAAGAACACCGAGATGAATTAGGGAGGAGGCTGGGAGTAGTGCTGGCAAGCTGGATTACTCAGCATCCATGCCTCAAAAATTATAAGAGGCACATGAAGAAGAGAGGAAGAAATAAGATAAAGGAAACTGAAGGAAAAAGAAGGCAAGGAAGCGAAAGAGAAAGGGAGAAAATCAAAAGAAAAAGAAGGAAAACTGAGAGGAAGAACCGAAGGTAGTAAGAAGGAAGGAGTTCACCTGAATATTTTGACAAGTATACTCAAAATCTTTTCTTCAATTATTATTGTTTATTGATAAATCTCTTCAGTATTATTGCTCTAATACTTAAATTGCCTAATATTTTTGATCATATCATCATTTTAGTGTAAAATATACACGGCTAAAATACTGAAGCCATGATTAGTAGCTAAACCAGCTACTATAAATTAGCTAAACCAGCTACCAAATAGTCTCCAAATCGGCTCAAATTTGGTGATCAACGAACTAAGCCTCTTAATGATGCTATGAAAACCTGGGTCATGAAAATGGGCTGAATCAGTCACTGAATTGGGCCTCATATCAGCAACTGGACTAACTTCTGCAATCATGCTGATACTTGTAATTTCAGCCTATAAATCGGGTCCCAAATTGGATGAACCGACAGCCATATTGACTTAAATACCTTGTGGGGATGTTAAAGTGTCACCTTGTAAAAGTTGGCCCTAAATCGGTCATGAATCGATCACCAAACTAGAGGCAAAATCCAGCTGCAGTAGTAAATGCTGATGTAGAATCTTCGGTTATAACTTTAACCCAAACCGGCTGGAATATCAGTTTGAACCATCCATAAACTGAATAGATTTTTAAAACTGAGTCTCATAGCTGTAAGAAGACTCCCCGAACTGGTCATGAACCAGCCTCAAATTGACCATAAAATTAACAAAAAAAGAACCAGTCTCTTTGCATCCATGCTAATGCTAAACTTAGAAATTTGGGAGAAATTGACCGAACCGGACCCCAACCGGCTGAATCTTCAGCCAGCCCAACCAAAGCATCACGTATTGAGGCTGACCTATCCACCACTAAATCGGTCGCCCAAAATCCTTTGAATTGATTACTGAATTGGGCCCCTAAATAGTGCTAGGACCTACTAACAGCATCCCAGTGGATGCAAGAATTCGGGGTACTGAACCGGCCCAGTTTCTGTTCTCAAACCAAATGAACCAACACCTAAACTAACCAAGATATCACGAAATAATGTTAAAGTATCAACTGGTAAAAACATGTCTCAAATCGGGCCTTAAACCAGCAAGATGAACCGGCAAACATATGATGAAATTTTCAGCTAATGGTTATGCATTGAACCATTGAACCGGTTCATCAAACCGGTTCATAAATGATGAAAATTAATAGTAAAAAATTGTACAAATGAACCCTTGAACCGGCCATTAAATCAACCTTGAACCGATAGCCGAGTCCTTAAATAATTGTGTCAAAATTGGAATGAAGAAATTAACCCGAGTTGGCCCTGATGCGTACCTGGATCAGACTTCGAATAGATTCGGATTCGTCTGGATGGTTTGAATTGGCTCCTTTCACTGAGTGCGAATCCTATACACCACTAAAGCGAACAAGATGTCAGTGTGTCGGCGGGACGTTGTCCCCCCAAAAATACTCCGACGCTCAAGTCAATAAAACCTCCTATGATAGGGAAGGTAATGCTGGAGAAAGTAAGAGGATTGATCGATCAGGAGTGTTGGCTTGTCGAAGACATGAGCGATTGATTCCTACTCACAAAGAGCGTAAGGAAACGATGTTTCGAAAGTGTGGAAGCCTTCGGGAACGACTCTCGGGAAGCTGATTAGGTCTCCAGGAAACTGGAGGCCTCTGGTGGGATCTAAACGTCTAGAAGAGTGGAAGAGATGGTGGGTCTCCGTCCAGTACTCTGTTAGCATTCGTGGATGTGAGAGTTTTCTCTGTGTTCGTAAGCAGGAGCTTGGGTACATGATAGATCGTCTCTGTAAGCCAGAAATTGCCCGTAAGAGCCTCTCGTGTGTAAGTAAGAATGTCTTTTTCTCAAAATGTGTCAACCAGAAGCCGTAAGCAAAGATTCGTCCCTTGAATCAGAATTCTAGGGTTTACTTATGGTTGACAGGGTGATCTCCTGCGTTATTCTTGGTTGACCTACCTTTCGGAGCTGATGTAGTTGCCAAACAGACCAAGATAGTTTCCTTCCACGGCGATCAGTGGCTTTCCAAATTGCTCACCTTCCTTCTATGTATTTTACGGTTGGAGAGCCCCAATTGGTAGGAAATTGGGAAAATTTAGCGCCTTCCTTATGGGAAGGGCGCTAATTTTGTCAATGCCTAGTTTGGGAGCCAACTGGGATCGTGGAAGATGCTGGGAGAGCCATTGCTGGCCATCTGATGGATCGTGGACTCAAGTCGGCCAGGTCCGTAACCGTAAAAAACCTCTATTGGGCCTACTGCTACAGTATGCCCGGTCAACGTTTGAATTAACCATTTGCGTGTGAGTTGGTCGTCTACTGAGGCCTAGACGGTCAATGATGACGTTGACCGTCCTGGGCCTTTTGAGGTTTGGGCATGTTCCCCAGTTGGGCCATTCACGAGTTGACCATCCAGCAGGCTGTTTTGGGCCTACGTTGATTTTGTGGCAGCCCATTTTCGGTAGACCCATCACTAGCCCCCCATGTCGGTGGCCAAAATTCTGGCCTTCGGTATATTCATGATGGGATGCCCCTTACTGCCCTTTGTCGTTTGAGGATCCCAGAGGACTCTATGAAAGGCAGAGAGGAAAGTTTGACCGGAACTGTTGATCATTTTGGTCAGTTTCGGAGAAAAATATTAACCGAAACTATCGACCGTCTTTGGCCAATTCCGGAGAAAAAATATTGACCAGAACTGTTGACCGTCTTGGTCAGTTCTGGAGAAGAATATTGACCAGAATTGTTGACCGTCTTTGGCCAGTTTCGGAGAAAAATGTTGACCAGAATTGTTGACCGTCTTGGTCTGTTCTGGAGAAGAATATTGACCAGAACTGTTAACCGTCTTTGGCCAGTTCCGGAGAAGAATGTTGACCAGAACTGTTGATCATCTTTGTCAGTTCTGGAGAAGAATATTGACCATAAGTGTTAACCATCTTTGGCCAGTTCCGGAAAAGAATGTTGACCAGAACTGTTGACCGTCTTGGTCAGTTTCGGAGAAGAATATTGACCAGAATTGTTGACCGTCTTTGGCCAGTTCTGGAGAAGAATGTTAACCGGAACTATTGACCGTCTTTGGCCAGTTCCGGAGAAGAATATTGACCAGAACTGTTGACCATCTTGGCCAGTTTCGGAGAAGAATATTGACCAGAACTGTTGACTGTCTTTGGCAATTTCGGAGAAGAATGTTTACCAGAACTGTTGACAGTCTTGGTCAATTCCGGAGGACTTTCTGTCAGCCTTGATGGACGCGTGGCCATCAGCCGGCTTGCGGGCCAGAAGAAGACACGCGTCTCCTTTTGGTTGGGCGGATATCCTTGCCATTAATGCGTCAGAGATCTGCCTTTTGAAGAGCCAAGTAGGGAAGCGATACGTGGCAGGACTGACGGCATCCTTTATGATGGGTTTTAAAGCATTCTTGCCATTCAAATTTCCCTCCACGTTTTGAAAGCCTTCTACGCCTCCTAGCCTTCGTCTTCTTCGTTCCCAACTTCTCAGAAACCCTAGTCCTTCCAGTAATACATGACCTCCGTCGCTGACATCGCTTCCGTGCTTAGAGAGGTGGACGTTAAAGCTTTGTGCGTAGAGTTTAACATTCCAAAGGAAATCGCTCAGAGGGTCATTAGAAAGGATTACAGAGCCTTTGCCCCACCGGCAGGGCATATCACAGTGTATGAGGCCCACCTGAGAAGCGGCCTTCGTCTTCCGTTGTCGGACGATTTGCTGCCCGTCCTATGAGCCCTACGAGTCCCAGTAGCTCAACTCCACGCCAACGTCGTCCGGTATCTCTGTACCTTATGTATTTTTCTTTGAAAACATTCTAAGAGGCTAAGAATGTTGATGGTGAGGGGCTTGTTTAAAATAAACGAGGGAGGAGAGTGGATATCGCTCGTCCCCCGTTCTGACCTGAAAATAAACACAGCTATATATGACTCGTTGAAGAACTGGAAAAAACGTTTCTTTTTTGTGAGTGTGGGGGAAACCTGGTCCCTTGCGAAGGATTGGGGCCAGGTTCCAGAGGCGTATACGGGGACGCTGTCTGTGGCTGAGATGGCGGCCCTGGAGTGGTTGACCGATTTGGTCAAGGAGAACCCTGCTGACTTTAAGAGGGATTTCTTGATTTCTACGGCGGAGACCAGGAAGGTGAACTGGGTACCGCCTTCCCCGATTCAAAGGCCTACTCTGCCAGCAAGGATGATGCGGTCGGAGGACTCCAAAGGCTTGATCATCCGTGTGCGGCATACTGATGAAGGGTTTATCGGCCCGTTGCCTAAGAAGGTGCTGGAGATACCTTCATCGTCATCGTCCCGCATTCATTATGTCACTGTCGGGATCTGCAGCAGTCCTGGCAGTACCGCGGGCCTGGAGGAGACCCACGAGAACCGGCCGGTGGACTTTGGAGTGGGGGTCATCCTAGCGCAGCCCGCGCCGCAAGCGGTTCCTTGTGCGGCGTTGACAGAATCCTTTACGAAGCCTGCTTGTGAGCCAGTGGAGGAGGCGTGGGAGCCATCGGTAGCTCTCCAGTCGCGCGGACTTTTGCTGTGGAGTTAATGGTGGAGCTTGATCCTCCAGCAGCTGCTGCAGAGGCTGCAGTTGAGGAGCCCGTAGTTGCCAAGGACGATACTGATGAGCTGTTGGAGAGCATTTTGGAGGAAGGTGCCACCAACTCAGCTCGAGAGGATGCTCCTGGTCCACAACCGCCCAGGCCAAGTCTGGAGGCCAGGCCCAAGAGGCCTGTGAGGAGATTTTGTGAGGTATGATTCTTGGTGATGGCTTCCTCGTACTTTCTCCTTTCTTAGATTTATGACTTGTTCTTTTTTTTTTTTGTGCAGTCGAGGAAGCTGGTTTCTGCCATCTTCAAGGAGGTGGTGGAGCGCAACTAGGCGATTGCCGATAGAGAGGCAGAGATCACCTGGCTAGATGCCAGACTGGCTGCTTCGGGAGGCGAGCACCACGAGGAGACTGCAGCCCTCGAGGCGGTCTTGGCGGGAGTGAAGACGGAGAATGCTAACTTGAAGGCCGAGGTTGCCCGCTTGAAGGAAGAGGCTGAGCAAGCCAAAACGCACACCAGTCGACTTACCGGGCGGGTAGCAACCTTGGAGAATGACCTGAGTCTCCGTATCTGCCCCCACGAGGTCGAGAGCATGATGCACGTGCGACTGTTGGAGGGGATCAATGTCAATCGGCGCGTTATGCGGTTGATTGATCCCGGCTTCCCAGTTGAGTTCATCAATCTATCTAACAGAGCGGCGCAACACAGAGACGACCTCATGGGGGAGGCTCGTGACATTCAGGGGCCTCCGCTGCCCCTGTAGCCTTTTGTGTTGTATCTTTTGTACTTATGTAGCTTGTAACACGTTTAAAGCAATAAAATGGAAGTTCTTTTCACTTTTGTGGCCATTTACTTTTATTGCATTTGGTGTTAGCATGCTTTGTTGTATCGGGCGGCCAACGTGGTTGGCCGGCTTCAGTTTGTTAGGTTGCCTAAGAAGCGAAGTTCTTAGGTTTGGCAGGTGGTTGTGTTAACCAGCCTGGTGGCATCGTACAAGTGATGTAATGGCCCAGATTTTAAATCATAGAAAGTCCCAGTAATTAAATTAATATAATGTTAAAATAAGAGAAAGTTTAACCGGTCAATATCAGTTGACCGAAAATGTGAAGGATATTTATTCGGTCAACGCCAGTTGACCGAAAATGTGAAACCGAAAGTAATGAAAGACCAAAAGGCGAGACGGGGTAGTTAAGTTGACCGAAATTGTATGGTTGACTGAAAAATGTGATAAGAGTGGAAATCCGGTCAATGAGTGTTGACCGAAAGACGTGAAGAAAGACGAAATCCGGTCAACCTATGTTGACCGAAAAACATAAAGGAAGGCTTATCCGGTCAACGCTAGTTGATCGGAAGGGAAGGAAAAGTGGAAAGTAATCCGGTCAATGCCAGTTGGCCGGAATGTGTAGGAAGGAATAACTAAAGCCGATCGAGGCTAGTTGACCGGAAACACGAAAGAGAAACCTAAATCGGGTCAAGGCCAGTTGACCAAAAATAATAAAAAAACCCTTACGAAAAGTAGAGTCAAAAATAACCATACCTGAGTAGATAACCTACCCCCAACCACCCCACTGACCTTCTAGAAAGGCAAGGGGAGCAAGCAAAGAAGTACAAGCAATTGACCTACCCTACCTACTACCACCAACCCCAACGTCTATAAGTAATGGCCCTGGGAATTAGGATATGAAACTGAGCAATTGAGCGGGTAAAGGCGCTAAGAATTTCGAGCCAGAACCAAGTAAGGGGTTCATAGATCCAATCCAGGCAAGTGTACTCCCTGTTTTTAAAGCTAATGTTTGAAATGCAAGTATACCTGATTTTGATGAATTTATGTTAAAGTTTGACGAGAAATATTGTTAAGTTTCTACGTAAAGCATGTTATGGTAATTTGCTTTGGTCATCTGTTATTTGGATGTTCTACTTAAATGCATCAAGTTTGGCCATGATCATGTTTTAAAGTGTCCGTTTATTGCATGTAATGACCTCCGACTTTTGATAAGAAGGACTCCGGGTTTTGATAAAAAGGAACTCCGGCTTTGATAAAAAGGACTCCGGCTTTTGATAAAAAGAACTCTAGCTTTCGATAAAAAGGACTCCGGCTTTTGATAAAAACAATTTCGGCTTTTGTTAAAAAGAACTCTGACCATTGACAAAAAGAACTTCGGTTTTGTTAAAAAGAACTCCGGCTTTTGTTAAAAAGAACTCCGGCTTTTGATAAAAATAACTTTGGTTTGTTAGAAAGAACTTCGGCTTTTGTTAAAAAGACCTCCGGTTAAGTGCATATTCGACTTGATTTTCGAAAAAGCATGATTTGCGGAACTAAGTGTTTGATGGTCAAGAGCTGCAGACCTTAAATGTTGCCGTTTGATTGGTCGTGACTACGGACCTTAAATGTAGCATTTTGGAGGGTCTTGACTACGGACCTTAAATGTAGCGTTTTGGAGGGTCTTAACTACGGACCTCAAATGTAGCGTTTTGGAGGGTCTTGACTACGGACCGTAAATGTAGCATTTTGATTGGTCATAACTACGGACCTTAAATGTAGCGTTTTGGATGGTCTTGACTACGGACCTTAAATGTAGCGGGTTTTTGACGGAGATGAATTTAAGCATGACTTTGGAAATCTAATTGCATGATTTCGGAATCTGTTTGCATTGACTCTGGCCATATTTTATGAAACTGCATGCATATACGCCTCTATTGCATTCTGTCTATTTACTGTTCATGACTATGCATGATTTACGCATGAGTACCTTACTGGGCTCCCTAACTCACCACTTCTATTTTTCAGATAATGAAGATGGTGATGACGAGTTCTTGTCGGATGCAAAAGAATGAGGTCCGGAGGACTAGATAGGCAGAGTAGCTGGCCGGAACTTAAGCAGCAAAGAAGCAAAATTGATGTTTTTGCTTTTGATGTTTTGGGAAAGATTTATAAATTACTTCCGTTGCTAAAAGTTAATGAATATTAGTATGCTTCCGTACACTGTTATGGTTTGAGTAATTTGTGATTCCTAGTGGCATCTCAGTTTGTTCGGGACCTTCATGATCGACCAACCTCATCTTGGCTGGTCAAGAGAGAAACCACGACCCCTGGCCGCCAACTCATAAAGTTGGGCCTTATGCGATCCTGTACACGCGATGTAAAATTTGTATAAAAGAAAGAAAAATTTTAAGTCCACCTTTTTAATCAGAGTTTATGACCGGTTTCGATCGACGGGCGGCCGCATGTGGTGGAATGTGGCCGATCCGTCACAGTTGGTATCAGAAATATGAGATGCCTCAGGTTTTGATCTGAATCTATGCAGAAGCTTAGGATAGGTTAAGATGAACCGATGGATGGGTGAAGGAACAAGTTATAATGATTTAGGCTTAACCATTTTAGTACGGCCAATAGGCTAACGCTAAACAAAACCAGAACGTGGTGTCTAGGAGAATGTGTCTTAATAAATTTTAGAGCCTAAATTTTTATCTAACCGAATTATCTTGGTTTCAAAAGTCAAGGCTCTGGTTGAAGAATAGCAAGCAGGAGGTGGAGCCTGGCAAATGACAAGCTATGGATCGTTAAATTTCAAGGACGAAATTTCTATAAGTGGTGGAGATTGTAATGGCCCAAATTCTAAATCATAGAAAGTCCCAGTAATTAAATTAATATAATGTTAAAATAAAAGAAAGTTTACCCAGTCAACATCAGTTAACCAAAAATGTGAAGGATATTTATCCGATCAACGCCAGTTGACTGAAAATGTGAAACCGAAAGTAATAAAAGACCAGAAGGCGACACGGGGTAGTTAAGTTGACCGAAATTGTGTGATTGCTAACCGAAAAATATGATAAGAGTGGAAATCCAATCAATGAGTGTTGACCGGAAGACGTGAAGAAAGACGAAATCCGATCAACGTATGTTGACCGAAAAACGTAAAGGAAGGCTTATCCGGTCAACTCTAGTTGACTGGAAGGGAAGGAAAGAAGGAAAATAATCCGGTCAACGCCAGTTGACCAGAAGTGTTACGGGTAAGTAAAATCCGGTCAATGCCAGTTGACCAGAATGTGTAGGAAGGAACAACTAAATTCGGTCGAGGCTAGTTGACCGAAAACACGAAAGAGAAACCTAAATCCGGTCAAGGCTAGTTGACCAAAAATAATAAAAAAACCCTTACGAAAAGTAGAGTCAGAAATAACCATACCTGAGTAGGTAACCTGCTCCCAACCACCCCGCTGACCTTCTAGAAAAGCAAGGGGAGCAAGCAAAGAAGTACAAGCAGTTGACCTACCCTACCTACTACCACCAACCTCAACGTCTATAAGTAATAGCCCTGGGAATTAGGATAGGAAGCTGAGCAATTGAGCAGGTAAAGGCGCTAAGAACTTCGAGCCAGAACCAAGTAAGGGGTTCATAGCAAGTGTACTCCCTATTTTTAAAGCTAATTTTGAAATGCAAGTATACCTGATTTTGATGAATTTATGTTGAAGTTTGACGAGGAATATTGTTAAGTTTCTACGTAAAGCATGTTATGGTAATTTGCTTTGGTCATCTGTTATTTGGATGTTCTACTTAAATGCATCAAGTTTAGCCACGATCATGTTTTAAAATGTTCAGTTATTGCTTGTAATGACCTCCGGCTTTTGATAAAAAGGACTCCGGGTTTTGATAAAAAGGAACTCCAGCTTTGATAAAAAGGACTCCGTCTTTTGATAAAAAGAACTCCGACTTTCGATAAAAATGACTTCGGCATTTGATAAAAAGGACTCCGGCTTTTGTTAAAAAGAACTCCAGCCTTTGACAAAAAGAACATCGGTTTTGTTAAAAATAACTCCAGCTTTTGTTAAAAAGAACTTCAGCCTTTGATAAAAAGAATTTCGATTTTGTTAGAAAGAACTCCGGCTTTTGTTAAAAAAAATCTCCGGTTAAGTGCATATTCGACTTGATTTTCGAAAAAGCATGATTTGCGGAACTAAGTGTTTGATGGTCGAGAGCTGCAGACCTTAAATGTTACCGTTTGATTGGTCATGACTACGGACCTTAAATGTAGCGTTTTGGAGGGTTTTGACTACGGACCTTAAATGTAGCGTTTTGGAGGGTCTTGATTACGGACCGTAAATGTAGCGTTTTGATTGGACATGACTTCGGACCTTAAATATAGCGTTTTAGATGGTCTTGACTACGGACCTTAAATGTAGTGGGTTTTTTACGGAAATGAATTTAAGCATGATTTTGGAAATCTAATTGCATGATTTCGGAATCTATTTGCATTGACTCCGGCCATATTTTATGAAACTGCATGCATATACGCCTCTATTACATTCTGTCTGTTTGCTGTTCATGACTATGCATGATTTACGCATGAGTACCTTGTTGGGCTCCCTAGCTCACCCCTTCTATTTTTCAAATAATGAAGATGGTGATGATGAGTTCTTGCCGGACAAAAAAGAATGAGGCCCGGAGGACTAGATAGGCAGAGTAGCTGGCCGGAACTTAAGCAGCGAAGAAGCAAAATTGATGTTTTCGATTTTGATATTTTAGGAAAGATTTGTAAATTACTTCTGTTGCTAAAAGTTAATGAATATTATTATACTTCCGTACGCTGTTATGGTTTGAGTAATTTGTGATTCCTAGTGGCATCTCAGTTTTTTCGAGAGCTTCATGACCGACCAACCTCGTCTTGGCCGGTCAAGAGAGAATCCACTACCCCTAGCCGCCTACTCATGAAGTTGGGTCTTATGCGATCCTGTGCACGTAATGTAAAATTTGTATAAAAGAAAGAAAAATTTTAAGTCCACCTTTTTAATCAAAGTTTATGACTGGTTTCGATCGACGGGCGGCCGCATGTGGTGGAATGTGGCCGGTCCGTCATAAGTGATGACTTGGGCGGCCAACGTTGGAGAAGTATGCTTCTCCCTTCGACCATCGCTGACTGAACACGCTACCTCCTCATAGAGGAGGTCATTGCGTGAGCTACGTAAGCCCCCTAAGGTTTTGACCGCTATCGGGCCACTTGGATGACCAAGGTTTAATACGACCGCCAATGGGCCGCCTAGATGACCAGGGTTTAGTACAATTGCTAATGGGCCGCTCGGATGACTAAGGTTCATATTAGGCCGCTCATGGGCCACCTGGATGACCAGGGTTTATAATAGACCGCTCATGGGCCACCTGGATAACCATGGTTTAAATACGACCGCTAATGGGCCACTTGGATGACCGAGGGTCACGTTCGACCACTTATGGGCCGCCTGGATGACCAGGGTTTAACGAGAGGGTGAAGAACCTCCCAACTTAGGGGAAATCTAGGTCGGGTAACCTGCAAAGAAAAATAATGCACAAGCACATAGAAAGTATGCTAAATAAACACTTATTTTTTGCGAATTCAAAACAAGCAAGCGAGTGTAAACAATAATGCAAATGCGTATCTGCATCTGCTACTGGAAGTATCATCTGAGGTGGATGGCATTCCACGTTCATGGAACCAGTTTCCCATCCTGGCTCCGGAGTTTGTAGGCTCCGTTTCGCAGGACAACGGAGACAAGAAAAGACCCTTCCCAATTAGGGGAGAGCTTATTGCGGCCGGCCAGCTTACCTGTGGCCTCGATGCCCCGTTGGACCAGGTCTCCTAGATCGAATCGTCGTGCCTTAACTTTTTTGTTGTAGTATCGGGCGATCCGATGTTGGTAAGCCGCTATCCGTATTCTGGAAGCATCACGGGCTTCCTCTAACAAGTCAAGTGCTCCCTAATTATTTGGGAGTTAGCCAGTGGGTCGAAGGACTCCACCCTGAGACTTGGAAGCCCGATTTCAACCGAGATTACCGCCTCAGTCCCGTAATAGAGGCTGAAGGGCGTCTCACGCGTTGGTTCCTTTGGGGTTGTTCGATAAGACTAAAGAACGGAAGGAAGCTTGTCCGCCCAGGAGCCCCCTGCGTCCTCCAACTTAGTTTTTAACCCATGGAGTAGCGTTTGATTTGTCACCTCCACCTGTCCGTTTGCTTAGGGTTATGCCACCGAAGTGTGGACCAACTTGATACCAGGGCTGGTGCAATATTTGGTGAATCGTTTCTCCGAGAATTGGGTTCCGTTGTCAATCACAATGACCTCGGGGACACCGAATCTACAGATGATGCTCTAATGGAGGAACTCTAGGGCATTATGCTCTGTAATCTTAGCCAGTGGGATGGCTTCGACCCACTTGGTAAAGTAATCAATGCCCACGATGATGAATTTCCTTTGCCCCGTGGCAATGGGAAACGGGCCGAGAAGATCAAGCCCCCATTGCGCGAAGGGCCAAGGAGCCTAAAGGGTCTTCAAATCTGCAGATGGCTGGTGGTGAAGGTTGCTGTGAAGCTGGAAGCTTTCATATTTCTTTACAAACTCCAGGGCGTCATTTTTCATCAAGGGCCAGTAATAGCCCTTGTGCATGACCTTGAAGGCCAAGTTTTTTTTGCCAATGTGCGACCCATAGATCTCGAGGTGGACCTCGCTTGAAGCATAGTCAGCCTCTTCGGGAGTTAGGCAGTGGAGGTATGGAGTCAAGTAGCCATGGCGGTATAACCGTCCGTCAACCACAGCATACCAGTCAGCTGTCTTCCTTACCCGTTTGGCCTTCACCACATCCTCTGTTAACAATCCGTCCGCCAGATAGTTTACGAAAGGCGTCATCCAGTTTTTCGCTTTGAAAATCTGCATTGCCTCTTGCTTCTCAATGTTGAGAGAATCTAGGATCTCTCGCATGTCCCTTGAATACTGTTTCGGGTTTTCAGCTGAAGCGGCTTTGGCCAGCTGGTTTGCCTTCCAATTTTCAGTTCGGGGAACGTGAACCAAGGTCAGTTTGTCGAAACCCTGGATGGCCTCCCTTACTTTTACCAAGTACTTGGCCAAGAGAGGGTTGTTCGTGTCAAAGCCTCTGTTAACCTTGTTAACGATTAGCTCAGAGTCGCTGTAAACTGTCAATCTATTGGCAGAGCATTCCTTGGCTAACCGCTATCCGGCTAAGAGGGCCTCATACTCGGCAACGTTATTGGCTGCCGGGAAATTGAGCCTGAGTGAGTATTTCATCTCAAACCCGTCGGGAGTCATAAGGACCACTCTAGCGCCACTGCCCGTGTCCGTAGACGATCCGTCCACGTGGAGTATCCATTCCGAAACTCCATCAAGCAGTTCCACGCTTTCTTCAGGCTGTTCCTCGAGGACTGGGGTTGTAGTCTCAACAATGAAATCAGCCAGCGCCTGTGCCTTTACAGTAGGCCTGGGCTGAAATTCGATGTTGAACTCATCCAACTCGATAACTCATTTTACCAACCGTCCAGAAACGTCAGGTTTCTGGAGTATGTTTTTCAGCGGTTGGTCCGTGAGGACCACTATCCGGCGAGCCTAAAAGGAGGGCCTTAACCTTTGCGTGGAGAATATTAGCGCCAAGGCCAATTTTTCTGCAGGCGAGTAACGGGTCTCTAGGCCGGTCAACGTTTTACTCACGTAGTAGACCAGCCGCTGAGCATCCGAGTCCTGGTGCACGAGGACAAAACTGAGGGAGGCCTCCGACACTGCCAAGTAAAGGTATAGCTCTTCTCCACCCTTGGGTGACACCAACAACGGCAAGCTGGCCAAATACCGTTTCAGTTTATCGAAAGCGGTTTAGCATTCCGTTGTCCATTGAAACCCGTTGGATTTTATTCCTCTAAGGGCTTTGAAGAAGGGCTGGTACTTGTCACTGGACTTCGCAAGGAAGCAAGACAGTGCTGCTGGCCGTCCAGTCAGTCGCTGGATGTCCTTTATGTTTCGTGGCGGAGCCATGTCAGCGAGCACCTTGATCTTTTCTGGGTTCGCCTCGATCCCCTGTTGGGAGACGATCAAACCCAGGAATTAGCCGGAGGCTACTCCGAAGATACACTTAGTTGGATTCAACTTCATGTGATACTCACGAAGCACCTCGAATGACTTCCAGGTCGCGGATGTGGTCGCCAGTGACCTTACTCTTGACGAGCATGTCGTCGACGTTGACCTCCATGTTGCGACCAATTTGTTTTTTGAATATTTTGTTGACCAGCCGTTGGTAGGTCGCTCCAGCGTTTTTAAGTCCGAAAGGCATTACTTTATAACGGTAGGTGCCCTGATCGGTCATGAACGAGGTGTGCTCCTCGTCCTCCGAACTCATCCGGATCTGGTTGTAACCTGAATAGGCGTCAATGAAGCTTAGCAGCTCATGTCCGGCCGTTGAGTCAACCAGCAGGTCAATCCTAGGCAAGGGAAAGCTGTCCTTCGGATAGGCTTTGTAAACGTCGGTAAAATCGACGCACATCTACCATTTCCCGTTGCTTTTCTTTACTAAGACGACATTAGAGAGCCAATCCGGGTAATGGACTTCTCTAATGAAGCCTGCATCTAGCAACTTCTTCACCTCCTCTCGGATGGCGATCAGCTTTTCAACGGAGTGGTTCCTCTGCTTCTGCCTAACGGGTTTTCAACCGGAGTCAAGCCCCAACTATGGACTATTATCTCTGCTGGGATTCCAAGCATGTTTGCTAGAGTCCATGCAAATAGGTCAGCGTTCCTTGGCAGGAACGCAACCAGTTCATCGCGTAGTGGTCTGGTAAGTGAGCCGCCGATCTGTACACACTTTTCCGGCTTCTCCGAGTTCAATGGGATTAGATCCATGGCTTCACCGGACTGCGCTTGCCAAAAGGTTGTCTCGTCTCAATGGTCAAGTTCCCCAGCTGTTCTAGTGCAGCCACCAGGGGTAACCTGTGACATATAACAGGTTCGTCCAGTAACTTGGTCGCCCAGCACCTTCCCGACACCGTAGGGTGTTAGAAACTTCATTTTGAGGTGTGGAATCGAGGTAACCACCCCGAACGTTGTCAAGCATGGTCTTCCCAGTAAGGCGTTATACACTGAGGGTAGGTCGATCACTAGGAAGGTGAGCATTCGACTTGCTGTTTTCGGATACGTACCCAAGGTGACCTCCAATTAGATAGTCCCTTGAACGGACACAGGCTCATTGTCCAGGCCGTATAATGGGCCTTTGGCATGTTTTAGTTGATTATTTTTTAAGCTTAATTTGAAGAACGCATCCAAATAAAGCAAATCTTTTGAACTTCCATTATCGACAAAAACTGGCTTCAGCTGGTAGTTGATGCTACCGTCCGAAACAAGTGTGGATACAATGAGGGGATCAGCATGGGGGGATATTACATGAACTAAGTCATCATCATTGAAGCTGATGATGTTGTCAGCTGTGGGCTGCTTCTTCCTCCCAGCAGAGCGGTGGAAGTCGCAATACCTCGACTGCTTTTCAGAGTCCTTTTTTAGTGGTTTTGGCTACTTCAAGAACTTTTCTCCACGGATCTGCATGAGGATGTTAGAGTGTGTGTCCATCAGAGGCGTGAAGCTGGTGGGCCTGTAGTCTCTGTGCTCCGCTGGCCCAGACTTGTGCTGCTTCCGGCGAGAGTGATCACTGCCACTGCACTTCCTTTTTCCCTCTCCAGGGAACAATCGGGACTAATCCGCTCGCTCTGGGCATTTTGCCTCGTTGGCCTCCTCCACCGCAGCGTATGCCCGGGTAATGGACTCCGTGTGAGGTTCCCAAAACAAAATAGAAGTAACGTGAGGCTAGGAATATCTCTCTACATAATATTAGAATATTGGATAAATAAATAGAGAAACTTGGTAAAAATCTGGGGACCTTTAAAGAAGAAAACGCCACCCGAAGCTTTCCCGCTCAACACACGCTCGAATTCACTCAAAACAGCCGCCGCTTGATGCATGCTCGATCCTCCGCTCGAGTCGAAACAACAAAAGCCCAGCCGCTTGATGCATGCTCAAGGCCGGCTCGAGCGAAGCTTCCAGAATCCTTTAGAAACCTCTATCGCTCGCTTGGCACTCGAGCCCTGCTCGAGCGGAAATTCCAGAACCTTCCGGAATGCTCCCGCTCACCAGCCGCCCTCTAGAACCCTCTAGAATCCTCCGCCGCTCGCTGCTCGCCCGAAGGGCGCTCAAGCGGCCCGAGGCCTATATAAAGACCGCCAGCCAGCGGGCAGGGGGCAAGCGCGGGGAGAGGAAGAGAGAGAGGAAGAGAGAGAGAGAGAGAGAAAGAGAGAGGAGGAACCATGTGAAGAAGAAGGAA
>JAODPA010067713.1:0-10473 GCA_025585075.1 Nepenthes mirabilis | reverse complement strand
ATATAGTAATTATTTTTTATTATTAAATCAAAAAAGAAATATAATCTTAGCTATTTAAATAGACTCAAAAAATATACTCGAATACCATGTATTTTACCAAAATATCCACCATGGGGCCTACGTATATATTATCCAATAACTTTAAGAAATACATATAAATACGTAAATTTTTAGTAAGATTTTTTTACATCGTTGGATTGCCATTGTGCTTGAATAAAATTACTATTAGCCATAAACAACTAATATCATGCATTTATTGTTCATGGACTTGTAGTAGCATTCTCACCGCCGCCGTCACCGCCCGCCACCACAACAATTGAGGATAGAGCAACCCTATCCGTAGCATTGGAGAAACTGGTGGGGAGGGTGGGCAGGGGTGGCGGGGGGTGGTGGTGGTGACTGGTGGAAATGCAAATAGCACCATAGAAAGTGGCCGCGGCAGGTTCTGAGCTCACCACACTGAAGATGCTTCCGCTTTCATTAGGCTGCTTATTTGCCAAAGAATAAGTCATGTGGGGAATACTGACCGCATTTTCTATTGCTCAGTTTGCCGGAGAAATACTCTTCCAAACTTCCAATATTTCACAGAACAATTTAACAGAAATTATTTTTCTAATTGTCGATAAGCTAAAAACCTTAAACTTAGAAAAATAATTTTTCATTTCAAAACTACGATTCATTTTACACATTTCGGGTTGCCAAGTGAATTCGAGATTATAAGTTGAATAAATAAATGGTATAAAATTGAACCACCAACCAAGCAATATACATAACCAGATGAGCTCTTAGGAAACAAGGGACAATTACTTGATTATCCAAAACTTGAACAAGAGAAGAGAAAAATACTTGGTGATTCTGAAAACATGAAGATTCATTCCAATCCAAGTAACAATTGCGGATAAATGAAGAACAGAACCCCCAACGATGGAAGGAGATCACTTGCTCCATCTTTCTTCGATCCATTCCATGTCATTGAGACCAAGAAAGCTCTGGTCCGAGCCTAAGCCACAAGGGTGCTCGCGGTGGTCGACTCACTGCAAGTTAAAAGTTGGACGAATTGCCCATATAAATAAACCTTGAGATAGAAACCATATGGAACATGGGCTGGGAGTGGAGACTGAGAGTATCGGTATCGGTCCCAATATCGGAAGTTGAGACCAGATCAAAATTGAGTTACACATCAAAATATGACCAAATATAATTATCTATTTAGCCATTTGATGAGTTTTGATCAATCTCATCAAAAGTATTAATTTCTACCATTTATCACTTTTAGAATATTAAAAACTGCTGGGAGGATGAGGGAGCTTCCCACTTGGGAGGGCCATCACAGAATCCTTAAAAAATACTCCAAAAAATTTATCTCCGTATGTCTCACACATCTACAAAGCATGTAGATATAGATTTAGAATTTTATACATATTTAAAATGCATAGATTTAAATTTTCAAACACGAAATGAAGCAAAAAAAATGGATGAAAATATACCAGTATCGGTTGCAATCATATTAGTATTAGATATATATATCTTCCACTTGGCAACATATGACAATATTATTACGGTATCAGAAGATATTCATATCGGGGAGCTCAATAGGGACACGTATCTATTGATATTTGTATCAATATATATGTTGGCTTATATATCATAATATATTATATATATAATGGCATAGCGGGATATCTTCATGTTAATGAGACCTCTTGATATTGATGCATATTTATATTTGATGATATTTTTGTCATGCTGGTCGGATATGAGAACGTTATGGAGAATTCTTACTATTTCCAGACAGGTGGGAGCTTCTTTGTCTTCTTGTAGTAGCGGGCGAGTCGGTGAATTCTGCTCTCAACCAGAATCAACCTGAACTTGGAATCCTTATCCTTTCTGTTCCTCTCCAAATGCTTACGAACAGCTACTGCCTTCTTGATGAGGTGATACAAATCCTCAGGAATTTCAGGTGCAAGACCTAAGCAAGCAAAGAACAAAAGTGCAACAAGCAGTCAAGAGCCAACACTTTGTTCTGGGACACAATAGAACAGATAATCGAGCTTTTTAAGTTATGATTTGACCTGGATAATTATGAAGGGGCTCCATGGAATAACAATAGAGTAGTCACTATATCACCTAGTGGGATTAATGGTTCTGAGTAGTGAAAACGTCCTTTTACATATAATGCAAAAAGAAAAAAAAAAACCTTATTTTGATCCACTATTGATTTGAAACAATGATTCCCCTCGTGTGAAATCAATGCTCATCATCACAAAAAGAAACAAATAGAACCCATCAGACCAACTATAAGTTAAATTACCTATAAGCAATATCAATCAAGCTGATCAAAGAGCTATGATGTTACCGCATTGAATATTCATCTTGACGAAAACTAATCTACAATAGATCTAAAGTGAGTTTCATCCACCTTTCTCTAGATCGCGTATACAGCAAGAGTTTCATGCACATTTTATAACAATGAAAGGGAGAAACCATAATTCCCAACCACACCCAAACCACCTCTTACCCTTGAGGAGAAGGATGTTGGTAACATTTGGCTCAAGTGCCTCATTAACATTGTAAGTTTTAAAAGATTGAAAGGTAAGACCAGGAAAACCCTTCTTAACCTTCCCAACTCCCATAAGTCACAGAAGATAAGAATACTTTGGAAAAAACAAGGATACAATATGATGAAACAAATAAAGCTCATTTTCAGGAAATTTTTTAAGAAAATTTTCATGGTCATAATAGTAGAATGTATCTATCAACACAATATTTATATGACCAGTATATCTTTTTATTACAAAACTACATCCTCGAGCTCGAGGGGTGCTTCCAATTCTGTTGGCGCTTGAAACAATTTTTGTTCTTCCAACTATAATATCACCAGAGTCAATTATTTTATATGATGAACTACTGAACCCAATCATTTATTGCCCTTTACTCATCAGTTTTCTGTTGAAATCTATCAAGGTACTTAAATTAGATGGTTTCTTTGATAACTAGTGATCTCTCCAGTGTAACACACCGGAAATTGTTTCTAATTTGCTGCAATGTATCAATTAACAGGCCACTAGTGTGTAAAGAGGTTCGTAAACTGCACATTTAAAGTGATTAGTATTCCCAGAAAATAATATTTATCTACTGTGAAGTATGGAACATTTGACAAAAGAGCCATTTTCACAAGTTAAAAGGATCATCCAAAACGATAAACCTGAAAGAAGCTCGTGGGATTGACATGAGGAGGTAGGGTTCTATCAGATAGGAAAGATTGTTGCACAAAATGTACTTCACATTATAATCCAAAAGTTCATAGGCTACTCTTACAGCAAAGATTTTACTCACTCTTGCATGTCCCCCACCATCAGTTGACTATCTATCATGTTCCCAACCCAAAATCAGGCAATAATTAATAAAGAATAACCTAGAATATTTCTTTTTCTTTAAATAAATATGGCCCAAATATAATACCCAAAACCAGGTCAGACATACAAAACCAAAAGCCCAAAATAGCAAAAGACCACTGATGCGTCCCTAATATTTGCGTTATTGTACGGATTAAGGAGCCACTCAATCTTCCGTTGCGAGTCGAACTGGAGCGGGTCGGATCTCTATTTTTGTTAACTTGAAACTTGCGCACCACATATTACAAACAAGAGGTTAGGGAATTGGCAAGACTTACACTAGATTTATCCTCTAATACTCAAGTCAAAAATCTTTTCAGGGAAATATAAAGATGCAAGGAGGATGTGAGAGAATGAAGAGTTGCATTTATGTGGACGATGTGAGAGGAGGACTGAGCTCCTGTTGTGCACCCGATGAGGGACGGCTCAGAGAGAAGGACTGGACTATGAAAGGTTGCACGTGGCCGGTGGCTCACTAGGGGTGCACTCGGTGAATGGCTCACATGAAATGAAAAGAGAGAGAGCCGTATCAGGGGAAGAGGGCTTAGTTCGCTCCTTGCACTCCGAGTGGTCAGGGGGTCTTGCCCTGGTCTGAAGGAGTTTCAAAAGGTTTGAAAAGAGCTCCCCTGAAAGTGCGAAAAAAGAAGGCCCTCCTCTCGACTTGTGATAGTGAGGAGTATTTGAAATGCTTCGTAGTGAAGCATTTGACGCTAAGGCTCATGACAGATGTCACATTTGGATTTGCTGGCCGCTAGAGCGTTGACAAAAGCCGCCTTTGTTAGATGTCACCTTGTGGCGGTGAGGAGACCGCAAGTGGTCCCCTCAGCAAATTCGTCAGACTGTGGTCGCGGTTGTAGGCGGTGCCTACATAGGCATGCTTTGACCGCCTGATGTGCATGCTCTATTCGTGCTGTCAACTACCTGGTCAGGACGCTTTCTGATAGGTTTGTCCATCTGTGTCATAGATTGGGCCACCTAATGCTTGTCATTCTGGCCCATCGCTCTCTAGGCCTTATTTCAGTCACTACAGCTTGGTTGGGCTGGATCTGTCTCCTTCCGAAGGCGTTGCTCATTGCTCGCTAGGCCCATCGTTCATCCCTACACATTGGTGGTTGGGCCAGGGACTAGATCAGTCTATGGTACTACTGGACCCATCAACCACAAATCACAGCGAGCATAGACCAAACTAACCATCTCCAGTCTCCAAAGTATATATATCGATCTGCTCAGATCAAAATCCATATCCAAAACAACTTGCAAGGGAAAAACGTCTAGCAAATATCCAAATTATATAGACCCAATATAATCAAACCGAACGATAATCCCAAAATTATACAACTGCAATAATCGATATACAAAAATCCCAAATATAAATTCCAAAACAAATTAAATACAAATCTGAATAAAAAATATAAAATAACCAATTTCTCGAGTATCTTCCGTCCAAATTTTACAAGTATCCAATTTCTTTTAATATGAAAATGTTAGAAAACAGGACAAAATCATGAGCCTAAACACAGCAATTATCAATATATATATATATATATAACAAATGCACATCCAATAAAGCAAAACGAATGGACGAAAGACAATAAAACCCACTCAAAATACAATATGTCCAAATGTGTCAAATACCCAAATATGATTTTGTACACAAAATTTGTAATTTATATACAAATATCAAATAATACAAAATACAAAATCATCCAAATATTAATGTCATGAAACCAAAGGCTCAAAAGTCAAAAATCCAAAATCAGACAAACACAAAGACCGTGTCAAAAGCTGTAAATCTCAAATGGTCAAATTATATCAAATATCATGCAGGTAAAACCTCAAAAAATGCAAAACATGCAAAAATGGATAACCAATGACAGATGACCTGTACACCGACTAATCTAATAAGGATGTCCAAAGATTATATCCCATTAATTTCATACAATAGTTCTCATAAAATACATCAAATAGTGGACTCTAAATCAAATCATAAAACTTTTTCCTTTCTATAAAAAAAAGTACAAAACTTCTACTCTAGAAAAGTACAAACACCAACAAGAGCACAAATGCAAAACCTTCTACCCTAGGAAAAGCACAAACACAAGGCTCCACACACAAAGCTATCCGTCTTGGGGGAAGCACAAACACAATGATATCCACCCAAAGTGAAGCACAAATATATCACAAATCCAAAATAATGTCCAGACCGATGCAGTAGCAAGAACCATTACATACAAGGCCAAATGCACAAGTTTCATAACTTTTATTTCGCAAATACTCCCGTATACGAATATAATACCTCAAATGGAACCAAACCCTCAAATGTTATGTAAAACTCAAACAAAATTTCAAAACATTCGGTAAAAACCATAAGCATGCAACAATATTCAAAGTGAGGAAGCTAAAGGGCCACATGCATCTACATCAAAACAAAAAATGTAAACAAAATCAAAGGATTCCGAAAATAGACCACAGGACAGGATTAGAATACTTGCATTAACTTTATGATCTACCAAAATTTTCTTCCTTTTTCTATCTCCTTTTCTTCCTCTCACCCCATTCTCTCCTTTTTCCCGCAAAATGGCTGAACGATGAGTGCAAGCCTTTTAAAAACCCAATCAATGCACGAGTGCCGGATAGGAGCACATTAAGCACTCTCACTTTGCTTCAATTGCGCACGAGCACCGCATCAGGCGTGATACAAAAGCCAACATTCTGTTCAAACTGTGCATGAGTGTTACATAAGCACACATTAGGCACCACTCATGTTGCCCAAAACACGTATAATGTTCCATAGGCAACCGTCAAGTGCTAAGACTAATTTCTCAATTTTGAATTTTTCTCAATTTTCATTATACACTTATTCTTAAATTGTCTCAAAATTATTTTAATAACATCATAAATCATATACAAATTATGGGGTGTTACACACTCTCTTCTACAATAATAACATATATATCTCACCAATATTTTCAGGTAAGATTGGATTTTCATGGCATCCCATCACCATTTCTTCTAAACACAAGCATAATAAACAGGAATTGAATCAAGGATAAAAGCAGCGAGAATCTATGCGGAAGATCTTATCCCTTAGGGTTGTTAGGTGCACCTAGGCATGGGATACAAAAGCAACCACCTTACACATTCACAGGCAAGAGCTATTCCAAGAGGCAATGGGCCCACGACCTAAAAAGCACACCTTTTCCTTCGCTTGAGGATTTGTAGGTTTTAAATAAATTATATGCTAGATTTAATTGATGCTTTTAGTAGTGAAACTCAATGATTGTAGGGCATAGGAAAAGGGTGCATGTGAAATGCACTTGAAAATTTTTGTGATTGCACCGCATGGGATGCAGTTTAGGACAATAGGGCCTATAAGCCTAATGAAAGGAAATATGAACTTTTATTTGACGACGACGGTGATAATAATAATAAGTCTTTGGTGGGAGTACTGTAAGAACAATATTTTGAATTTGCTAATCAATACTATTGTTTAAGATTTTTTAATATGAATTATACTTATCAATTGTTATCTTTTATGTTATTGGTTGAAATATAATAACAATTCTCTTACATCCCTTTGTGCCTTTAACAGCAACGCATTCACTATGACTACTGAAAAAATTCACAAAAAACAGTTCATTTTTTATATTTGGAATTTATTAACAATACATTTTGCCCCAGAAAAAAAATAAAAAAAAAAACACCACTTTCGCAGAAAATAAACAATGACGACAAATTCACGCTTAGGATTTCCTACTTGCTTGCCTAATTATCACAGAAAATTTCTCAAAAACAAATAGGAAATTCTAATTACTGAAATACCATCCAAGTTTGCCACCTCTTTTGAAACAACAAAACAAGGAAGCAAATGAAGGAAATCAAGCAAGTGGAAATTACCATGAGCCTTCAGAATCCGTAAAATTTTGCTACCAGTAACGCTATTGACCTGAGCTATACCGTGTGAGTCCCTAAGGATCACACCGATCTGTGACGGCGTCAATCCCTTCTTCGCGAACTTGCATATGTTCTCCTCCACCTGAGATCGGAGACGCACGAAAGACGAAACCTCAAGTAGAAAGAATGGCAAGTCGAAATAATGAAAAAAGCAACTCATGAAGAGAAGTTCACAGATATGCATCGCAAAAGCGAGCGCGACTTCAATACTTAAATTTCAAATCACATATAGAGTTGAACTCAAAGAAGAGAAGCTGGATTACTACACTCTACAAACACAAAAAAAAAAAAAGAAAGAGAGAAAAGAAGTTGGAAACAGAGGCAGAATTCCTCACATCTTGGGCGGAAATCTTGAGCCAACTAGGAGGAGTTCGCTTGTAAGGCAAAGCCGATGCCGAGATACCCTTTCTGCAATCAAACAGCATATAGAATCAGAATCTAACAGAGAAAAACAAACTTGCTGAAAAATCAAAGGCTGCTAGTTGGTGGAGAAAGACGGAGAGAAGGAGCTATACCCGCGGCTGTGCATACGCCCCATGACGGCGTCGGTGGTGGCAGAAAAATTATCAACGCTCTAAACGTGACGCGAAGCAGCAAAACCCTAGCCGCGTCTCAGTCTCTCTGTTTATCGGGAGTTGGAGTTTGCTTGGGCCTGCGAATGAATTGGGCTTTCATATGAAAATAATGGGCTTTAATGGATCACAAGCCTGCTAACATTTCATGGTTGGCCCAAACTTACAATTAAACTTATAATAACTAATTTAATTATAAAGTATAAAAAAAAATGTGGCTTATTAACTAAGAAATTATTTGTTTATCAAAAAAATAACTTGTAAAATATTTTTCTCATTTTTAAACATTTGTCATGCATTGAAAAAGCTTCCATATTTTTCAATGTTTGACACGTACAGTAATGTAAGTTAATAAAAATCATCTGAAAACTTGATATTTAATTCCAAAAATAAAATTTTTCTTTTAAATTATTTTTCTGATCACACTTATTACTCACTATTGATTATTAACAACGGTTGATGAAAATTCTTATTTAAAAATAATATTATTACTGACTCATGATGTCTTAACCCACTGTTGGTTACTAGCTAGCTCCCATTATCAGCCATAAGGACAAGACATCAAACCTTGGCTTGCTAACCACCGAAGATCATTAACTTGATAGCAGCGCCTTAAACAACTGATAAATTATCATTCATTCTAGCTTTAATTACATGCCATTTTATAATTTCCTTCTATTTTGTATACGGCATTGTCATGAGAAACTTCTTACTTGGGTGCATATTTGATTGGACCTAATGAAATAAATATGAGACCCGGATAGGTAGCAAAGCTAAGGATAGTGCAAATGTCATAACCTGAGGCTAGGCAAGAGATTCGGGTTAGAATGACTGATTTCTATGAAGAATGAAACTAATCAACTAGACCTTTTTTTTTAATAAGTTGGCATACCACATTAGCATTTGTCAAAATCCCTAAATCAGAGTTTATTATCCGATTAGTTGTTGATCTGATTATGTCGTGTTGGTATAGTAACAACAATTAAGAAAAAGACAACCAAAAGACAATAATAAAGAATATGTTTTATTAATCGTCAGATAAAAATTATCTGTTTATACAATGATATCAAATTGTCGTGATAATGTAGCACTCAGCATTCCAGTAAAAAACAATACCCTCTGCATAGAAATGCATCTAGATCTGATTTTAGATCTGTAAACTCACAAATTTTATTTCTAGAGAGAATTAGAGAAAACTATATAATTTCAATTTGAGATCATTATTGTATCTCTTGAGAAGAAACTCTCATAACTATTCATTCTCCATTCGAGTGGCTAGGATTATCTAAGTTTATGGCATCCATTCACATCATTAAACTGGGTCATTTTAACACATTTGACCTAGTCAAATTCACTCTAAAGAAGATATCATTACTCTAACTAATATATATTGGTCTGTATAACCTATTATCGACTTAAGTGTTAGAGGTGATTTAATAAAGATATTCCAATCTTGTGACATTTTATTTAAATTTATAATGTGTAGGACTTATAATTTATTGATCCAAAGCTTATTTCATAACTCTCTGAATCAAATTCATTTTTTAACTATGTATAAATGTTTAAGATTGAATTAAAAAAATGTTTCATTTTTAAGGGCTTTTAATAAATGCCAACTAAACAAACTAAAGTGTCAATTAAATTGAACAAAGCTTACTAAAATATCAAATTAAATTGAACAAAACAACTTAAAATTAGGCATTGAACTATAAATGTTACCATAAAAAAACATTTAAAATAATACATCGTTTATGTTTTGTAACCATCTTATTATTATGCATAAAAACAAAAGTTTCTTTAAGTCATCTATTACTCACCATCGATCTTATTTTACCTTAAAAAGGTACTGTTGTAGTAATAACACACCTGACCCCCACCACCAGTCTTCGACTGACAAGATTTTAAGCCACTTTTCTAGCATAAAATTTTACCATATTAAAGGCCAATCGATAATAACTATAAATATTTTTAAAATTATAAAAATATACATTATTAGTTTTCAACCAGTGAGCTCTTAATCCAGTTCTCTGGTATAAACATTACTACATTGAAAGCTAGTAATAGCAACTGTAAATATTTTTATAACTGTAAAAACATAAACACCAACTACAAATATCAGTATTATGAATATTACCATTATCAATCACCATAACATTTTTCGATCGGTGTAATAATTCAAACTTTTTTAAGATCCACTTCCTTAGCCACCAAGCCCCAACCCTGTAATATAACATTGAACTGACTGACTGACTTGCTTGACGTATCTGTCTAAAAAGATAGAGCTAACACAGGTGTTTACTATACCGAGTATTTATGAGTGTAGATTGAGAGAGCTCTACATAGAAAAAAATATTAAAATTTTAATCCAAGTAGAGGACTTTCAGATCTCTTTGAAGGAATCTGCACTACTGAGTTTCATCAGAGAGCTGACTCCTCTGTCAATGATAATATTCTGATTTTTTGCATTTTTTGTCGAGTCTAATTACGATATTTTTTCTCTTTTTTCTCACATTTACAATTTTTTAATTAATAAATTAAACCAATTTATAAAT
>JAODPA010067712.1:0-10475 GCA_025585075.1 Nepenthes mirabilis | reverse complement strand
TTATGTATTTTTTTCAGATTTATCATTAGTGCGAGGATGTTTAGATTATTATATTTATACTTTTATCAGTTGTGGATGTGTTATATATCAATTTGAGACTTAAATTTTTTATTTGTAATTAGATTTGGATATTAGTTGTGGATTCTAGGTTAAGGCCGTCACACAACCACTAGGAGCGTAAGCATTCACGATGCCGTCTTTGGATGCATTCCTAATGTGACTTCCAGCTAAATGGTTTCCTGAACTAGCACTAATTCATTATCTAGCTTGTATAGGTGCTCCTCAGCAGATTTTATCTGTCTCTTTTTTAATTGAAGTTTAAAGTATGTATCTAGATATAGCAAATTACAAGTGCTTCTATTATCAATAAAGACTCCTTTTAGTTGGTAGTCAACTGTACCGTCCAAAACGAGTGCAAATAAAACCAGATGGTCAAAATAAAGAGTTATTACATATGTCATATCGCCGTCACTAAAACTAATAACATCATTCGTAATTTCTATCCTCAACTTCTTACTGTTGGAAGCTTTCTCTGAGTTGTCTGAGGCATTGGTGGCCTTCGAGTCACCATGTTGACTTTCCTGACCATGACCTAGTTCTTCGATTATTGCTACTATTCTAGTTCATTTTCTTTCACTCTGTTGAGGGCCTACCGCGAGTCTTGTAAGAACCTAGTGAGGTGCCCTTTTTGGACGAGGGCATCGATCTCCTTCTACAGAGTCTGGCATCTTCCATGCTATGATCTAGAGATTGATGGTAGAAGTAGTATTTCGACTGATCTCCTCCCTTCGGGTTTTTGGGCTTATTTGGCCACTTTAGGAACTTTTCATTCCAAATCTGTATGAGGATATTGGTTTAGAAATCATTTAAAGGGGTCAGGTTCAAGTGTCTAAACTCCCTTCAAGTATCCCACTCCACCCTGGGCTACTTCCTAGGATCTCGGGTGCTAGTACTATCTCCATTCCTATTCTTCCCGTTCATTGATTCCTGGTGGAGGTGGTTTGTGTGTCCTAACCATTTTACTTTGTTGGGTTTTTCGGCAACTATGTAGGTGTGGGTAATGGCCTCAACCTTGTAAAAGGTTTGAGGGTCCTGATGGAATAGGTGTTTGAAGAAATCATTCAGCTCTAAAGTTGCTATAAAGGCGTTGAACTTCACCTTGTCGATGAGTTTGGATATTTTTCAAGCCTTTGTGGTGAATCAGGCCAGGAAGCGCTTCAAACTTTCGTTTAGAGCCTGTAAGATGTGAATAAGGTGTCAAGGATGCTTCTTCTCCCTTCGATCAGTTCCTAAAACATTTGGATCAAATTTGGTTGCAAGTGGTAGAGCCAAAGCGGAGCGCTCCCTTAAGGGTTAGAGAAAAGTATGGATACATGGCAGAGTCAAAGGCCCTAGAAGCCTAGCAATGTACGAAAGTGATTCAAATGGTCCATTGGATCAAAACTTGCATCGTAGGGTTCTAAGGTCAATATCTTGAATTAGCGAGGGAGCAATTGCATCCGGATCTTTCTTGTGAATGGTGACCTTCTTAGGTTGGTGGACAGCGAGCGCTCGCACCTTAGGGTCCAGTCATTCATCTGCATGGCGACTCGCGAGGCGACATCACTAGCCGGTGCACTGACTTATGTCCTGGTGTTGACAATATTTGCTTTTGTAAGTGCAGTGGTTAAACATTTTAGTCATTTTTTATAGATGGTATTAATGATACATCACTGGATTCGAATTATTAGATGTAGTAGAAAGCTACTTGATTTCTTCTAGCGGGTCAAATTGAAGTAAGTTTTATTTTCATTTCTGATAATCTAGATCATGCATACCATAACAAACAAATAAGAGGTTGACAAGATTCACTCTCCAATATATTATTTGATATTCAAGTTAGAAATCTTTTTGTGAGGGAAAGAAAGATAGATGATGCAAAGTACGTAGATGCATATAGGAGGGGGATCGAGTGCGGACTAGAAGACTGGGCTTTGGTGGATGCGCTTAGCTAGAAGCGACTTTTGAGAGAGGGTGCACTTTAATACTGAGTGGCTCGAGAGACGGTGCACTCATGGGAGGAGTGGTTTGAGAGAAATCTTTTGTAATTATTTTTGGGTGCTCGAGGGTAAACATTTGTCTCCACGTCTTCCTTCCCGTAGGGGTAAAGGAGTATTTATAGAATTGGAGCCGATATAGCCCTCCTTGGGCCTCTTAACTAATGTTGGTTGGCCTAGCAGATTCAATGAGTTATTTTAGTGATTGTGTGGGGGCCACGTATGGTAACCGTTGCCTTTTTTGAAACATTGCAGAGCTATACCTTCTATCTTGGAGTGATATGCCATACGAGTGGATATTTTGAGGATATTTGTTAGGCTATCAGGACAGTTGTCTCAACTGCATTATAGCAAGATTTGCTTGCTCGCTTGTGCTGTGTTATCAAGGCTGTTGGTGCTATGCAGGAGGGGTAACTACGGGCACAGTACTGTATGCAACCCTATTTGTCTGCTTTCTACTGAACAATTTCTGGTCAACCTGCTTGCGCCAACTGTATTATTGAGTGAACCTTGAGTTCATTAGCGTGGTGGCCCACCGTCATTCGAGCTTTCCTCCTCTCGGTGAGCCTTGGTCTTGGAAAAAATATCTGTTATGCTATCGCTATTCTTGCAGGTTAGGCCTTGGATGGTCCCATGATCTGTTGGACCTATTAAATATAGAAAAACAAGAAAGAAATTTTAAGAATGATGTAAAGGAAAGGTGAAAAATATACTTGTCTTAGATTGTCTTCTCTTTCCTTTCGCTTTAATCTTCTCTCGGTTTCTCCATTAGATTCCACTCTGTTGTCTCTTCCTCTGTCTTATTACTTGGACAAAATAGCAAAGAGGTGGAAGAATGAGAGGCTCCTATGGTTTATAAAAAGCGAGGGCACCGCTATGCTTAAAAGTAATTTTCTTCCTATTATTTTTTAACTTTTTAAATATACATTAACTGATTTCTTGCTAAATCAAAGATTCATGCTTTCACCTCTTGTTAATTGGTTTTCAAGAATTAAACTAATAACAAATGAAATATAGAGGACATATGATAAATTTTATAACCGTTTGAATCATTTTACATCTATTTTGGGACAATATCTGACTGACATTTGAGCCAAAATTCGAACGTTGTATTATAATTTGGCTAGTATTTGAACAACATTCAAATGCCATGGTGCTAATGGCCAAATTTACATATTTCTTGCATAAATCTAAATTATTTCCAATTTTTTTGCATCCTCTTATAGTCATGGATATAGATAATGAGAACTATAGGGTAGTAATATTTTAAAACTACTACTTTTCTACTTGTTCTTTATAAATCAATTGATTTATATATTGTTGACTCGACATGTGAGGTCGTGTTCAAATACCAGAGATAAGCTCGAGATAGATCAATAGATTTACAGACCTCGTACCGTGTCCTTGAGGATAGATTTTAATAGATGTGTTTTGGGCGGACTATAAGCCTTAGACATTAATCTCGTGGAACAATGGTGTGAAGGCTAAGAAGTGATGTTCTGCTAGCTTACAAGGCAATATTCGAATGTTAGGTATGTTCTAGGAAAAATTCAAGTTTTGGAAAAATGTGTGGGTTACATGTCTAGTAAGTTGCATTTTTCATTGTTCTATGGTTGTAGTGGGTTAGATCATCGATTAGAGTATCGTATAGACCGCACAGTAGAATTACATTTTAGCATACAAGCAACGTGATGCAACGTCCAAACGATAGAAGACCAAATTGTTAGTTTGGTTTAGATTTTTGATATAAGTGTCAAGGTGATTGTCCTAATATTATTTCTAGAGTTTAGGGTAGTATTAGGTTCGGTTGGGATACCATGTGGTGTCGCAACCTAGACTCGGCCCACGACCTAATATTCCTTAGCCACTTTTCGAGCTAAAATCTTCTCTTCTTCATCTACACCTTCAATCTGGCACGACCACCTTCCAGTAGACAGTGAAGGGATGAATTCTTCTCAAGGCTTGTCTAGATCCAACCAAGCAAAAAACTATGAATCTCAATAAATATCATCATCTCATAACGTACATGATAAAATACGATCATTAAAGCCTAAAACATCTCACACATTCAAAATCTTAGGGGGAAAATGTATCCCCAAAACCATCAAAATAAAATATAAGTACTACATATACATCTACTATACAAAAATAAATCAAGATAACTCTAGTTAGGTTCCAAAAGTCAAAAATTCTCTCTCAAGTTCTAGAGTTATCTATCTCTATCTTGTTAATTTGGAAGAAAGAAATAGAAAAGGCTAGCGAAAAGCCAACAAATAATTTCAACCCAAGTCAATAACAATGGAAATTAAGTTTAACCAGAGAATTCATCTACCAAAACTCATCTGATATAATGTACAATATAACTAGAAAATAATAATTATCCTCATATATTAATAAGCAACACTATTAATAAATAAGATAATTCAATAATGATTTGAATAAATAGCACCCATGATGTTGACTTTGTAAACAATCTCAATACCTCGAACGATAACCACTAGTGCCTAACAACTCCCAATAAATAAAATAAGATTTCAAAGTATTTGTGATAGTAAGGTCCTCCCTTAGATTTTCATATAAATTTAATTCAATATAAAGTCATAATAACATGAGATATCAACAAATCTTTATGGATCATATTCTTCTACTATGATAAAGGACACATATTTATAACCCCATCTGTTGTTAGCTAAGTAACTCGAGATCCTAATATCCTTATTACCCCTACAATCCTCCTAAATATTGTTCCCATAGCATGCGTATACCATCTATGAAGCCCCTAATTAATGATATCCTAGATATCATCTCAATATGATGATCACAAGGTTATAAGCATCCTACCTTAAAAATGAAATAGAACCGCCATCGATATCCCAAGGTAGATATTCAAAGAATGCAGAAATGACTGCCGAACCAATAGTGAAAACGGGTAGCAAGATTGAAGCTCTACCGTCGAAGTTAATTGCCATGCATAGAGTAAGATGGAATATGAACAAGGGAAGCGAGCGATGGCTGTGCTACGATGGTGTCGCCGGAATCGTCTAGTGCCATGAAAATACCATGATTTTATTTGATTTGCTTATTTTTACTGTGTTAATTTGCTTATGCACATGGGACCCCCTTTTATGCCAAATTCTGTTATGGCGTATTCTGTTTGTTATTAGGTGAATGACCGGAAAGGAGAGATATAGAAAATTATTTCCTCAAAGCTCTTTCTCTCTCTCAAACTTATTCTCCCTCGATTTCTCTGCGCCTCCTCTGCCCTTATGTTAGATCTCCCCTCCCCTTTCTGTTGATTGTCCAGGAATCGGCCGTTGTAGCCAGCGCAACCGGTGGCCTACATCAAGGTGCTCTCATTGAGACGATATGGCAGAAGGCATCACGACTCGATCGAAGGCACATGAGGAAACCCTTGCGAGCATGGTGAGAGAAGTAAAGGATGTTGTGGTTGTCGTTCAACAACACTCCGAGGACATCGCGACACATAAAGCTGATACAGAGCACATCAAACAGTCTATTGCAGAGATTAATCACACTCTGGCTCGGATGGAGCGTTTCACCATGGCTTCGGCGCTTCCACCGTTACTTCTGACACCGACGGCGAGTTCTTCTACATTCTCAGTGCCGCCTATGTCGTTTCCTCAAACCCTGCCTGCCTTGTTGTCTTCCCCTGCTGAACACCCTATCGAGCTCCAGCCACGATTGCCAAAGCTCGAGATTCCCTTTTTCTCTTGGGATAATGTGATGGGATGGTTGTTCCAAATTGATCGATTTTTTCTCTACCATCACATTCCCCCCGAGCAGAAGCTCACTGTCACCGCCTTCTATGTGTCGAGAGTTGTGTTGCAATGGTTCTAATAGATGCATGCAACCTGGCAATTGTCAACCTGGGAGTTCTTCATTCGTGATTTGGAGCTCCGCTTTGGGCCTTCTTTCTTTGTGAACTATGAAGCGGCGTTGTACAAGCTCAGGCAGACCACCACTGTGGCGGTTTATATGGTTAAGTTTGAATCGCTCTCCACGCGAACTCTCAGGCTCACTGCCAACAATCTCTTGAACTGCTTCATCTTTGGGTTACGAGATGATATTCGGTGCGAACTCCTCCTGCTGAAACCCCTGTCGTTGCATGAAGCTATTGGAGTGGCAAAATTGGTGGAAGAAAAGTTTTGATTCCACCCGCAACCCTTCACCTCGTCTCCCGCCGGTGGCAAAATCCCTCAACGGGCCTAGGCCACCGGGAGCAAATGATCCACTCTCTTTGAATCCTTCCCCAAAATTCCCAATTAAGAAGCTCACATCCGCCGAAATGGCTGCCAGAAGATAACGTGGCTTATGCTTCAATTGTGATGAGCGGTTTGTCCCTGGACACCGCTATAAACCACCTCAATTTCTGTGTATGTTGGTTGAGGATGAAGATACGGAACAATCAGAGATGGTTATGATTGAGGAGGAGAGCGTGCGATCGCCACTGTCAGAAGAGTTATCTCCAGGACCAGATAATGCTCCAACCATCTCCTTCCATGCCTTAGAAGGTCATTAGGCTCCTACGACCTTGCGCTTGACAGGAACCATTGCAGGCCATTCTATGACAATTCTGGTGGACAGTGGTTCTACCCACAACTTCCTACAGTCGCGGTTGGCCAGGTATTTAGAATTTCCCATCGAGCCTTCACACTATCTTAATGTCACAGTTGGGAACGGGGCCTCATTGCAATGCGAAGGCGTGTGAACTAATGTTCCACTAACTTTAGGGTCCTCTAAATTCTCAATGGACCTTTATTTGCTTCCGATCTATGGGGCAGACTTGGTCCTGGGTGTCCAATGGTTAGCCGCTTTGGGACCAGTATTATTTGACTATAAGGCTATGTGGATGCGTTTCAAATACGCCGGCACAGAACTGACCATCTATGGAGTGTCCAGCGCTGCTATCTCCACGATAACCATAAGTCAGCTACGGCGCAGTGACTTGACCAATGCCATTGCCACCTACTTCCACCTGACGGTTACTCCACTCACTGATCATGGCCTAGCTTCAGAACCTACAGAATGGCAATCGTGTTCCCAGTTTCCCAAAGTGGACGAACCCCAGAAATTAGTTGCTCTGCACGCCATCCTACAGGAATTTCAGGATGTCTTTACTGTACCTCAGGGGTTGCCTCCCCGACGCCAGACCGACCACAAAATTCCTTTACAATCTAATGCAACACCGGTTAATGTTAAGTCATACCGGTACTCACATTTTCAAAAGGGCGTCATGAAGAACCTCATCAAGGAAATGCTGGCAGAAGGCACTATCCAACCCAGCACGAGTCTATTTTCATCGCCTGTTCTCTTAGTGAAAAAGAAGGATGGCAGTTGGAGATTTTGTGTGGACTATCGCGCCTTGAATGCAATTACCATCAAGGATCGGTTTCCCATTCCAACTGTAGATGAACTGCTAGACGAATTGCATGGCGCCACGATGTTCTCTAAATTGGATTTACGTGCCGGATGTCATCAACTTCAGGTGCATCCAAAGGACGTGCACATGACTGCCTTCCGGACACATGAAGGGCATTACGAATTCCTAGTCATGCCCTTCGGATTGTCGAATACACCCTCTTCTTTCCAAGCTGAGATGGACACTATTTTCGAGCCAGTACTTCGCAAGTTTGTGCTAGTGTTCTTCGATGATATCTTGGTCTACAGCCCCTCCTGGGAAGTGCACCTCCTGCACCTCGCTCAAGTCCTTCAAATCCTGCGCACTCACTCCTTCTATGCCAAGCAAATTAAGTGCGAGTTCTGGCAGACTTCTCTCTCCTACTTGGGCCACATTGTCTCCGCACAAGGTGTGGCGGCGGATCCGGCAAAAAATGACTCAGTACGAAGCTGGCCAACCCCTGCCAACAACAAATAGCTCTGATGTTTTCTGGGATTGGCAGGATACTACAGACGTTTTGTGGCTCAATATTCCCAGATCGCTGCTCCACTCACCCAATTACTATGAAAAGATGCTTTCATTTGGGGAAGTGAAGCTATCGCAGCTTTCGAGTCCCATAAAACAGCACTCAGCACCACCCCTGTCCTCACTTTACCAGATTTTTCACAACCATTTGTGGTGCAAATAGATGCTTCGGGCAACAGAGTGGGCGCCGTATTGGTGCAATCAGGACGATCCATTGCCTTCTTCAGCCGGCAACTGTGCCCAAAGCTACAGAACTCCTCGACGTATGTCCATGAGCTTTATGCAATCACCCAAGCAGTTAAGAAATGGCGCCAATACCTTATGGGCGCTAAGTTTGTCGTCCAGACGGGTCACCAGCCCCTTCGGGTCTTGATGACACAGGCAATCCACACACCGGAACAACATAAATGGATAACCAAATTAATCGGGTATAACTTTGATATAGTGTATCGCTCGGGCAGAGAGGATGGACCGGTTGATGCCCTGTCTCGGCTGCAAGACGGACAATGTAACACACTGCAGATGGTGTCAAAGCTCTTAATAGCACTGCTCGCAGCCCTCCGGGAATATTACAAGCAACAACCGGCTGCATCTACAATGATCAAATCCGTTACCGACCGCCTGGAGGAATTCGATCATTATACTGCGCGAGACGGGTTGGTGTTCTTTAAGAACCGCATCTTTATTCCATCTGAAATAGCCCTACAGGAGTTAATCTTGCAAGAATATCACTGTTCACAAGTAGGGAGCCATGCGAGCATGCAGCGCACAATGGAAAGGATAACAGCTTCCTTCTACTGGCCAGGGTTGCGGAATAATGTCCGCCGGTTTGTTGCTAACTATGTAGTTTGTCAGCAAGTCAAGCCACTCAACACCGCCCCGAGTGGACTGCTTCAGCCACTCCCTGTCCCAGAACGCATATGGGAGTCAATCTCCATGGATTTTATCACTCATCTGCCAGCGTTTAAGGGACGTACAGTGATTTTAGTGGTAGTAGATCGCTTGTCCAAATATGCTCATTTTTCTCCCTTGTGCAGTCACTTTATAGTCGTGGATCTCGCTGCTATTTTTGTCATGGATATCTACCGTCTGCACGGGGTCCCGAGAGATATCATTTCCGACCGCGACCCTATTTTTATGAGTACCTTTTGGCAATAGCTCTTCCGCCTACAAGGGACTTCCTTATCGATTAACAGTGCGTACCATCCCCAAACGGACGGCCAAACAGAAGTGGTCAATTGATACTTGGAAGATTATCTCTGCAGCTTTGCAGCTGACCACCCAGCCACCTGGGGACAATTTCTTCCATGAGCTAAATGGCATTACAATACAGCTTGGCATTTCACCATACAAATGATACCTTTCGAACCAGTTTATGGCCGGCCACTACCCACACTACAAGATTATACACAAGGCGCCTCCTTGGTAGCCACGGTTGATGATATTCTCACTGAAAGGTCCACTGTCCTCGCGACTCTTAAGACAAACTTGCAGCGTGCGCAACTGCGAATGAAAAATCAGGTAGATGCACATTGCACCAATCGAGAGTTTCAATCGGACGAGTGGGTCTTCGTCAAACTACAGCCGCATCGCCAGACCACCACAGCTCGTCGATAGTCTCACAAGTTAGCAAAACGCTACTATGGGCCCTTCCGGATTTTTCAACGCGTGGGCACCATGGCTTATCGACTGCATCTACCCGCCTACGCCAGGATCCATAATGTATTTCACATATCTCTTCTTAAGAAGTGCCAGGGCGATCCTAATGGCCAGCGTGTGGAACTGCAAGCTGAAGCGATCGGCTCTCACCCCCTGGAGTTTCCCACACAGTCGCTCGGGTTTCGAAGGATTCAGCAGTAGGGAAGATTGGTGCCACAAGTGCTAGTTCAATGGCACTCTCACAGCCCTGATGAAGCGATGTGGGAACCGGTGGCGGAGCTCCATCAGCAGTTCCCAGAATTTCACCTTGAGGATAATGTGATTTTTGATGAGGGTGGACATGTTACGGGCCTAGCCACTGGAGACCCGACCCGAATCTCGACTCAATCTATGAGCCAGGGTGGAACTCACATAGCAGTGCCCCGCAGTAACTGACCCATCAGAACACTAAGTAAATACCGTGATTTTATTTGATTTGCTTATTTTTACTGTGTTACTTTGCTTATGCACGTGGGACCCCCTCTTATACCAAATTCTGTTGTGGCGTATTCTGTTTGTTATTAGGTGGATGACTGGAAAGGAGAGATAGAAAATTATTTCCTCAAGTCTCTTTCTCTCTCTCAAACTTCTTCTCCCTCGATTTCTCTGTGCCTCCTCTGCCCTTCTGTCAGATCTCCCTTACCTTTTTTGTTGATTGTCCAGGAATGGGCTGTTGCAGCCAGTGCAACCGGTGGCCTGCTTCAGTAGATAACATTTATGTGATATAGTTTTAGTTTAATTTTGGTGGTTCATGTTTTATAAATTTTTATATGTGATTCAAATTTTATTATGACACC